>JADLZN010005029.1:0-194830 GCA_018155175.1 Sinocyclocheilus anophthalmus | reverse complement strand
AACAGATAGGGAAAACACGATACAGAACTTCCCCTGGCCAGCAGGCCTACCCCCCTCAGCCAAGAGTCTGAACCTTTGTCATGGTGTGGTGGGCTCTGAGCTCCTGGTTTCACACTTTCACACGTACCCCAGCCACAAGGGCGGTGGCAGGGCAGCCTCCTCTCCCAGAGGCCACCTGCAACACATCCACCGTGCTGACCCTTCCCCACCGCACACAACAACGCTTGGCCATCAATCCACCACATCTGGCATCCTTATACTCTCAAGGGTACCCCTGACCATGTGCCCCTGAATTCATCGTCCTCAACTGACCTTGTGATCATACTGCAGCAATCCACACCAATCACGGGCACCCTTCCGACAACTCCCCATGCTTACTGTAAGACTACCCACAGAACTATGTGACTCAACTCTACCAACGATCCACCACTTCCGCAACTATTTTACCGGTCTTTGGGAATGGGCGTTGTGTCGCGCGTGGCAAAGAGAGTCCAATCTATGGCATAGGGGGCCTCCTAGTTCTCCCGCTTCAATTTGCCCCTAATTCAACCCGTGCCTGTCTGCGTCAAAGCTACACCAGAATTAAGTTTTCTTTGGTCAACCTCCACTGATTTTCCTGTGAACTTCACAACGGTTCGCGCAGCGAAGGGGCCAAAGCGAGGGGCCCCCATGAATTCGACCGGCAGGCCTTGCACATATCGCAAAAACCATTCTACGAATCCCCATCCAAAGATACGGAGCCATCACCTTGGCAACAGACCCAGGTTCCAGACCATCCACTGGGAAAAGGCGTCCTCATCCTTCAAACACCACGGTATGTCCAACAGCATTCCACCACAACATCCTCCTCCACACGGCTGCTGAACGGAGGCTACACAAGGACAGCTTGACACGCCTACTTCTGGGTTACAGGATCTGCTGACACTTGCAAAAGAGCTCCTTTAACAAAACTCAACTAAGGAGTATTGATAAGGACAAACCTCTGACTCCTTGCCTTCTGCATCACAGCATCAGGCCCCTCCAAGGGAGGAGCATCCCTTGAAACCGGTCGACACCCCTAGAAGCAGCCAGACAACGTTGGATTGAGCAGCGGGCCCACATGCCCAACCGCGAAAGCTCTACCAACACAACTCAGGCAAGCTCAAGTCGGTGCCGCCACAAGAGCCATGCGACACCGCAAACATCAGATTTCTATTGACGTTCGGGCAGAACAGAGAGCTATCAACCACCTGCTGCTCTCCTGCCATCTTCACTAGGTCAGTCTGAAACTCTCTGAACACTACAAAATCTCCATAACAATTACGTGCAATCCCTGGAACCACCTGCACTCTCCCCAGTGAGAGTCTAACCCGGCTGTTCCACATCGTGGGTACCACAGATAGCCTACTGGCTAACAACATCAACAAAAAAACATCCTACCCGGACTAACTCACTTCAGGATGACAGGTGACACAGCCTCGACACCTGCTGCATAAGCTCGAGGACCCACACCTTTCTACAGCCTACATCACCACAGCACACTATCTGACAGCATTCACCACGGCACCACAACCACGCTGGGAGGCACCAACAGCCAGAGAGCCGCCACTGCCTCCCAGCCGTGAGTGACAGGTGTGTGTTAGATTGTTCTGCATCTTTGACATCGCTCGTTGTTTTCTATTCTACGGACAACAACGCTCGAACGGGGGGATATATGTTGCGTCCTCGACCATCTGACCCTATTTTAATGTGATTTTAATCAAATCCATTAGCATTCTGGGGGAGTGTGTGAAACAAATCGTCACATTCCCCTCACTCAATTAACTGGATGCCATGATGTCTCTGAACACCAGGCGCATGGCACCATGACAGCTAATACATGATATCATCACTGGTTTTATGACCCCCCAGGAATGTGAGATGGATAGCCCACTCTTTGTCCCAAGGAAAGGCAGAGTAGAAATGGACTGTGTTCTATTTAATTCATAGAAAAACCGTTATTTGATTGAACACACATATTTCTTCAGGCCATGGAGTATATTATTGTCATTGTGTATTTTGTCTTTGAGATTGTATACTGTTTTAGTATGCTTTTAGGGGACCCATTCCTGATCCTCCTTTTTCACTATATTAAATCTTACTTGTTTTTAGTAGCGAGAAAGTTTTTTTTTTGCCTTCTTATGATCGAAACAAGCGTTTATATTATATGGTGGTACATAGGCAAATATATATAGGTCCCTGAGAATCGTTAATAATTTCGATTAAAGTCCATTTGCAAATTACCATGCTTAGAAAACAAAGGGTCGTAAACCCTCCAGCAATTGCCACCATCAATTGCCACCTCCCGCTCGGAATTTCCATCTTTCTCATTTGACAAGCCCATCTTGAAAGGCGGAGATCTTCTCCGACCTTAAAGGCCCGGCTCCAGGGACCCGCCCCAGTCGGTGGTTCGGTCAGAAGCAAAGATGAAGATGTGAGAAAAACGCTTCAGGATACCAAAGCATCTGTGCCAGGCCTTTTCTTCGGCCTAGTCCTTTCCATTCATCAAGTGACTATGACTCAAACTGGTTCTTTTCATCAACCCGAATTCAGCAAAGATCTCGGGAAGCTTTAAGATTTGCATCAGGTATCTCTTTCAGACCGCCGAGACTCGCTAAGTATCAAACTTTGTCTTATTAATTGATACATTAGGTATATTTTGCACCTTTTTACAAAGGTGTGTTTGTACTCAGAATCTGACGTATCCCTGAAGTCTTTGATCTGTTGAATATACATGCAAAGTGTTCCATAAAATTCATTCTTTATGCCTCTTTTTGTACTGAGTTAAACTTTAACCCTTTTCCTATACCAACTGCATGTATGTGTGTGTATGTGTATGTTAGACCAGCTTAATGTTTTTATGTAGTATGTTAGACTAGTTAAGTGTTTATGTAGTTAATAAAACCTTACTTTTATCACACTTGACGTGTTCATTGTTTAACCGGAGTCAATAATCATGCAGATGTACGTTACAAACTTATAGAATTGTACAGTAAGAAGGTTATTTCCTTTAACCAGGAAATTAACGTTCTTAGAATTGACAAGACGGTTGACCCTGAGTGGTCAGCTAAATATCTACAGTGGATCTAAAATAGGAATAGTTAATTATAACTAGTTATGGTTAATTATTCATATTCCCCATGAGCTGAATGGTCCGCGACAACCGGCGGCGTTAATTCTTCTAGACCCTTGCTAACATGTCAACTTATTCTACTAACCCTAAGCCTAACCTAACAGCCTACTCTGAGAGTTAGTAGACATGTAGACTCAAATTAATGAGAATTAGTTGACATATAGTTACAAAGTTACTTATAGTTAACAGAATGTCTAAAGTAGACTATCGAAATAAAGTGTAACCAATACCTATTTAGTAAGTATTGAAAACAAAAGATTTGACTAAAACCTTTTTCTCTGATTGCAGATATAGGCACATACACAATTGCAAGTGTATTAGTCAGATTTGCGTGCTATAAAATTGCAAATTGGGGTATGCCATCACTTTAGCATGTAAGAATTGAATTGGACTTCACTGGACTGGCAATTGAGAATTTTATAATAACAGTTTCAGGAACTGTGCGATATAAACTATATAAAAAAAAAAAGGTCAGAATTTTGAAATTTAAATTTGCAATTGCGCTAACAGTCAATTGCAAAAAAAAAAAAAAAAAGCAGAATTGTTTTATATCTCATAATCCGACTTTATTTTTAAAAGCAATTATGTAGTTTATATGCCACAGTTCTGTCTTACTTTATAACTCTCATTGCAGTTTGGAATCATGAATTCTACGAAAACAAAGTCACGAATTGTGCAAATGTAAACTCGCTGGTGAGAACAAAGTCAATTGGAATAAAAAGTCAAAAGAATTCAATGCAAGTATATTTTTAATAAGACCCCTCGACCCATCGATTTTTGACTCAAGGGATGAGTCTGCTTCATATGCCACTGTCAGGCCGCTCCATAGACCACAATGCCACACTAGTGTCGACCGTCATCACAGCTCGCGTTTAATTTCCCCCACCCCACCAAAGAAAAGGAAAAAACAACTCTATATAGTCATTATTTTTGTTACATTATAACACCCAAACATACGCATAACTACATATAGAATGCCTGCACCAAACAAATTCCTAGGGAAAAATTAAACACTCGACCAACCCCATAGCTATTCTAATGATCACGGGCGTTTCTTCCCGCCCAGCACCTTGGTGCACCCCTATGTTGCACCTTTTTTAAACGTGACGGCATGGGGGAAGGTTGTGATTGCAATTGCATAAGAAAATGGACTGGAACTCAGCCCTAGAAACTAATACACATGCAATGATGATGATTAACGATACACAACCTGCAACTCACATGGCACAATCAGACAGACAGGAAAACGTCTCGAGGTTACGTACAGTGCCTTGCGAAAGGATTCATACTCTTAATTTTCGTTCATTTTGGTATGTTGCTGCGTTTATGCTTAAACTGCTTTAATTTCTTTTTTCGCCCCCAATCAATCTACCCGTCCATACCCATATGAAAGCAAAACAAATTGTTACACTTCGAAATTTATTAAAATAAAAAACGAATAATTACATTGCACAAGTATCATTAATATACCTTAACTAAATATTGATTAGCTGAAGAACCTTTAACAGCCTCAAGTCTTTTGGGTATGTCGCCAACTTCATCATCTTTTGGCAATTATCTGCCATTCTTCTCTTCACTTCTCAAGCTCTGTCAGCTTGGATGGGGGCAGATGCACATTTTCAGGTTTCTCTAGAAATATTTGATTGGGTTCAATCCCTGGCTGTGGCTGGGCCACTCAAGGGCATTCACAGAGTTGTCTATAAGCCACACTTGCTGTGTGCTTAGGGTGATTTGTCCTGTTGGAAGGTGAACCTTCTGCCCAGTCTGACGTTCTGAATGCTCTGGACTGGCTTTTCATTAAGGCTATCTCAAAAAATTGTTCTGCACAGAGCGTTCCGGCTACTCTGACCGAGCCCTCATCCCTGCAGTAAAAAACACCCCTCACATGATAGGCTGTCTGACACCCACTTTTACTTTTGGGATTGGACTCGGCAGCGTGATGACTGGTTTCCCTTCAAACATACTCTTACAATTGAGTTCATCATCCCAGAGAATCCTGTTCTCAGAGTCCTGAGGGTCCGTTAGGTGCTTATTTTTTGTATTCCAATGTGTTTTCATTGTCTTAACTGGGAAGTATCAGGATTGAGTCCTTGCCACATACACCAAGCCAAAAGCCCAGATCGGTGGAGTGTTGCAGTGATGTTTGTCCTTCTGTAGATTTCTCCTATCTCCACATATGATCATGGAGCTCAAGTAGAGTGACCATCAGGTTCTTGGTCACCACACTAACCAAAGCCCTTCTCCATCAATTGCTCAGTTTGGCCAGGAGGCCAGCTCTAGGAAGAGTCCTGGTTTTTTCAAACTTCTTCCATTAAGGGTAAAAGAGACTACATGCTTATGTGACCCTTCAAAGAAGCAGATTTTTTTTTCTGAACTCTTCCACAGATGTGTGGTTTGACACAAACCTGTTTCTGAGCTTTACATGCAGTTCTTTTGACCTCAGTGCTTGATTTTTGCTCTGATATGCATTATCAGCTGTTAGACCTTTTATTAAGGCATGTGTGCCATTCCAAATCATACCCATTCAATTGAATTTGCCACAGGTTAACTTCACTCGAAGTGTAGTAACATCTACAAGCAATACGAATGCTCCTGAGCTAAATTTCAACTGTCCCAGATAACTTATGCAATGGAATCATTTTATTGTTTTAGTTGTAATAAATTTGCAGAGATGTTAAAAAACTGTTTTTTGCTTTACCATTATGGTGTATGGAGTGTAGATTGATGTGGAAAAGTAATTTAAAGCAGTTTAACATAAGGCAGCAACATAACAAAACATGAAAAAAATTAAGGGGTATGATTAATTTCACAAGGCACTGTAAGCAACCATGGTTCCCCGAAAGGAAAGAGACGCTGTGTCGAACGCTTTGGGAACGCCCCCGGCGAGACCCCGTACTGAAGCATGTGTGAAATCAGTCCAATAGAGAAGAGAGACGTCACGAGCAGGGTGACGTGAGCAACCAGGAAGCATAAAGGCACATCCGGCAAACGCACAAGTTAGCCTCTGCGGAAGCGAATGCCTGCAGGGATGCAGGGAGTATGGCAGGGAGACGCAGCATCTCGTTTCCTTCGGGGAACCATGGTTACATACGTAACCTCGAGACGTTCCCCTTCAGTAACTCGAGCTGCGTCGAACGTTTTGGGAACAAGAATATCCACTGCGCCATACGAGCTAGTCCCTGTCTGATGTGTGTCTGGCGAGCACATCAAGACGAGAGAACTTGGGACCCCGGGGTTGGTGTCAGGTCCAAACTGTAAAACCAGACAAATGTGTGCGGAGAGGACCAGCCCGACGCAGCACAATATCCCTGGGCATGCCCACTGATAAGGCCTTGGAGGCCAGAGGACTCTTAGGCCAGTGTGATGGTCTCAACCACCCACCGATTCATGGTTTGCTTGGTCGCTGGAACCCCTTTCTTAGGCAGACCAAAGCAAATTAATAACTGATCTGCCTTACGCCACTGGGCAGCTCTGTGGATGTAAGCGTCCAGTGCTCGCACTGGACAGAGCAGATTGAGTCTTTCCTGGCCTGCTTCCTGGAAGGGGGGAGGAGAGAAAGCTTGTAGTACTATGGGACCCGGCGAAGAGTTGGGCACTTTAGGGACATACCTGGGTCTAGGGTAAATAAGCGCCCTAACCATGCCCGGAGCAAACTCCAGGCACGACACTGCGAGTGCCTGAAGGTCCCCTATCCTCTTTAGCGAGGATATAGCATAGAGGAAGACTGTCTTCAGCATGCAGAGCTTATCAGAGACATTTTCAATGGGTTCGAAAGGAGCATTGCACAAAGCCTCCAGAACCCCAGCCAGGTCCCACAAGGGCACCTTGGTGCGCTGTACTGACCTCAGCCTCCAGGTGCCATGGAGGAAATGTGTAAGTAACGGGTGCTTCCCCAATGATTGACCACCCAGAAGGGTGTGGTAAGCAGCTATGGCCGCCACGTAAACCTTCAGAGTGGAGGGGGATAACCCTGTGGGAAAACGCTCCTGCAGAAACTCCAGAACTGTACCAACTGGGCAGTTGACTGGGTCTTGCAGTCATTGTCCGCACCAAGAAGTGAAAAGCTTCGACTTCAAGGTGTACAGTTTCCTCGTGGTGGGAGTTCTGGACTGGAGTATGGTCTCAACAACCTCAGTTGAGAGACCAGATGCTATGAGTTGTGCCCCCTCAGTGGCCACTCTCGAAACTTCCATAACTCCGGGCGGGGGTGAAGGATGGTGCCCCCAGCCTGAGAGAGGAGGTCCCTCCTGATCGGAATCTCCAGCGGAACCAAATCCGGAAGTCCTGCCATAAACTGCGCTACTAGCAGCAGATGGACCACGTCCTAGCATACTCTTTCCAGAACTCCCGGGAGCAGAGTGATCTGGGGAAATGTATACAGACGAAGCCTCGGATGTGTGAGGGAGAACCAGAGCGGAGAGTGTGCCGTTTCCTGCGACGCAAATAGATCCACTTCCGCCTGGCCGAACTCCCTACAAAGGAGGTCCACCACCTCGGGGTGTAGCCTCCATCCCCCGGGCCTCAGCCCCTGTCTCGACAGGATGTCTGCTCCCTGATTGAGATGTCCAGGGATGTAGACTGCTCTTAGTGAGAGGAACTTTCCCTGAGCCCACCGGAGGATCTGGTGACCAGCCTGTAAAGGGGGCGTGAGTGCAGACCCCCCTGCCGGTTGATTTAGGAGACCACCGATGTGTTGTCTGTACGGACAAGAACATGATGTCCCCTTAGGTCTGGAAGGAAGTGTTTTAGAGCTCGAAACATGGCCAACATCTCCAGGCAGTTGATGTGCCAGATTGAGATGATGGCCTTCCCACAGACCTCAGGCGTAGCGGGCACTCATGACCATTCCCCAGCCCGTGAGGGAGGTGTCCGTTGTTAGTGTTACATGACGACAAGGAGCCCCCAGCAACGGGCCTTGAGACAAAAAACAATGATTCTTCCACATTTTTTCTGTTCACCCGGATATTCTTACCAGATCTAGTGGGAGACACAAAGAGAATAATACACTTGAGAATTCAATAAAATCCTTGATTGTAAGAATGCTTGAAATCTTCTGTCTTTAGTGGTGCTTTTACCAGCTCCCAAAACTTACTTATGTTACTGGAAACAGCTGGAAACCAAAATAAATACAACAGGATCAGGCCATGTTGTCTAGAGAGAATGGAAGATGTGGGCTGAACCGTATCAGCTTGAACATTACGGGCATCGAAATGCAGATGTCCTGGGGAGCTGGCAGTGAAAACATAAACTCAATAGTAATTTGTAAAAGATAGTAGCAGTGGGTACAGTGTATCATATCAAAGATTCTTTCTTTAAATAAAATTGTGAATGAAAATGTCCAATATTACATAACTGAGAGATTCCTGTTTGTTTGCACAAGCAAGCAGAATCTTTCCAATGTGAATGGGATACCTCAATTACATTTGATAATCTGGTTAAGTTTTGGTTATTTGCACATGCAAGTATGTCACAGTATGTGTGAACATGGTTTTAGATGTCTCTCCCACAAGTCTAGGAGACAATGTTTTAATTTTCCTCAAGGGCAAAGGAATGAACAAATGTGCCAGCAAGTTTAGTAATGACTCATTTCGAATGATACTGGCGAATCTAAGTTGAATGAATTAAATCTCCATCTGCAGGGCAAAGACAAGCACCTGCCACAGCTGGCAGACAAGGTCAGATCATTCACTCAAATGTTGGAAATATAGATTCATTTGAAAAGAATTGGTAAATCTAACAAGCTCAAATAAAGGTTCCAAATGTAGGTTTTTGCAGTGATGTCATAAATTAACCTGGTAACACTATATTTTGATGGTCCCTTTTGAACATTCTGTCTGCATGTCTACTAACTCTCATCAAAGTATTAGTAGACTGTTTCCTTAATGTCTGCTAACTCTATATTGTCATGGTCTCCCAACAGGCATTCTACCGACTGTAAGCAACTTTGCAAGAACATGTCAACTTATTCTAAGCCTACCAGTCCACTAATACTTTACTAACACTCTAATGAGAGTTAGTAGATATGTAGGTGCAACATTACTTATAGTCAACAGAATGTGTTAAAGGGACCATCAAAATAAAGTGAAACCATTAACCTTTCAGTGAACAGTTCTTGAAAGAACCATTTTTTTCTTCTTAGTGTGAAAAACATTTTAACAATCTAACGAACTTTATCACACTATCTGTGCACCTTTTGTGCACTGGAAAATTCCATGGATGTTGACGGTTCTTCATAGGACCATAAATGGCAATAAAGCACATTTAATTTTAATTCTCAATATTCTCAATATTCTCAATTTTCCTACAAAGTGCGCCCAATACGACGGCTCACAGAGTCATCACCAGCAGCACCTGCTGATCTGAGCTCCTCTGAGGAGCAGTGGTTCGTGCACGTTCTGAACTCACCGCTCAGATAAAGGTCCCTCAACAGTTTGAATTCCTGGTTGGTGCTGGAGCCGTGTGTTAGGTCCCGCTCAGAGATCACACCGCGCCACATGCTATCTGTCTAGATAACATACAGATCTAAGCTTTAACATTGACACTTTTAAGAGTGGCAAAACACATCATAAGCGGCAGTTTCTTTCGTCTGTTCCGCCCCCATTTATCCTAAGGCAACAATGCATTTTTAAAATTACATCTTTTGTTAAAACACTTTGCTAGCTACTATCATTTTCGTTTAAAATTTAAAAATTATAATTAACGCCCTGTTCTTTATGTGTCATGTTTGTTTTCAACGCACAAAATTTCGTCTATGTACTGCTTGCCTGCTTGTCTAGTTAATATAATAAAACTGCTTCTTTTTCGAAAAAAATTAGCAGCATGAATAATATTATTAACGTGCATGATTCACTTTTAACATCTTGTAAGCAGGGGTCACCAAACTCGGTTCTGGAGGTCCGGTGTCCTGCAGAGTTTGGCTCCAACTTGCCTCAGCACACCTACTTGGAAATTTGAAGTATACCTAGTACGAGCTTGATTAGCTGGTTCATGTGTGTTTAATTATGGTTGGAGCTAAACTCTTCAGGACAGCCCAAAAAAAAACGGACCTCAGGACCGCAGCCTGGTGGACCCCTGCTGTTCAAGCCTAACAATGGGTCCTGGTTTCACAGACAGGGTTTAAGTCAGGGGTGCCCAAACTCGGTCCTGGAGTGCTGGTGTCCTGCAGAGTTTAGCTCCTACTTGCCTCAACACAACTGCCTTTCATTTTTCTAGTATGCCTAGTAAGAGCTTGATAATCTGGTTCAGGTGTGTTGAATTGGGGTTGGAGCTAAACTCTTCATGACACCGGCCCTCCAGGACCGAGTCTGGGCACCCCTGGTTTTATACAACGCCAGGCACTAGCCAATAGTTTAAATTTTTATTAACATCGATTAAAAACCTACGGGTGTGGTGTGCATTTTGAGACAAAACCGAGGTACTGATATATTTTAAGATCAGTCAGTGCGAGTTTCTTTCAGTTAAAACAGCTCAGACTTATATTTTAGTCTGAGCTGAAATGCATTTGTTTGTGAATGACCTTTTATTGTGGCCAGCCTAAGGCACACCTGTGCAATAATCATGCGGTCTAATCAGCATCTTGATATCCACACCTGTGATTAATGTGATGGCTGTATCTCGCAAAGGAGAAGTGCGCACCTAACACAGATTTAGGACAGATTTTTGAACCAGATATTGAGAGAAATTGCCTTTTGTACAGAGAAAAAGGTCGTTGATCTTTGAGTTCAGCTCATGAAAAATGGGGGCAAAAACAAAAGTGTTGCGTTTATAATTTTGTTCAGTGTATATATGAATGACAAAACACAATAGAATTACTAAAACGTTAACAAATATTTTAAATGAAACTAGTTCCTTTTCTGCTATCTTGCTTGCTGCTTTGTGCAAAACTTTTATTTCCTTTGCTAAAGTTTGTAGATATTTAATCATGTTTGAGACCAACCAACTACTGTGTTACTTTGGATATTTTATTATATGAATATTTTGTCTGGTCTGTCTCAGTGGTGCACCTTGGTACCACACACACTGTACACACAATTGCTCTTTATCCCAATAATACTGCTTTAATCGCCTTGCTTGCTTATGACTAGTTAGTTCAGTGGCGAAACTTCTCAGAGAAAGACTCGTTGGCAGATTTATTAATGAATGATCCAGATGGGACTTGGGACATAAAAGAAAACTAAAGTCATTTGCACACTTTTTTTTGTTTTAAGATTTCAAAGAATCTCAAATATTAAATATAACTGTCTGTCCCAAAAATACTGCTTTAATCACCACTTTAAAAATGACAGAAAAGAAAACATACTCCTTCCTCCTCCTGGTTAGTGGAATTAAAATATTTCCTTGGCCACTAGAGGATTGTTTCTCAGTCACACATATGAATGTTATACTTGAATCTTGACTTGAATGTGTACTGTAGACTGAAGTGATATGAGAAGGACTAAATACACTTTGAACTAAATATACAGGCAAATGAAGATGATTAACAAGACACACCTGAACCAAATGACACAATCAGACAGACGGGAAAACTAGGTCACGTGCACATGAGGGAGAAAACACAGCAAAACAGGGGTGTGACAGTAGCTGCGTTTCCATCTACCTATTTTTATGCGCATTTTGGAATATCGCATAAAAAACTAATGCGCACATTTGAGTAGGATACATTTTTTATCCGATAAGAAAAAATGCACATAAACTACGATGGAAACTGAATAAATTCCGCCATGCGCATTGAAAAAGTAATGTGACTTTGTGCTATGAGACGGGATAACCTGACTAGCAGCGGACCGATCTCGTTCACAGCATCTATGTCACGAATTTGGTTCATGGACTTCCGTTTATTCACCACCAGATGTCACCCTTTCCATTACATTGACTCTCGCACTACACAAACTGTTGCCTAGCACCCCGGACTACATTTCCCATCATTCTTTGCACAATTTGCACACTGCCCTGATTGCACTCATTACACACAGCTGTTTCTAATTACCTCATTCACTATATAACACCCACTCTAACCACTTTTCTCTGCTGAGTATTGTTTAGCCTGTCCCCCTTTCCGAGTCTCTGTGTTTTCCTTGATTTGCCTTGCCTTGCCTGTTTCTTTCTTCTGCAGTATCTGGAAAAGAAGAAAAGAATGATCTTTGCCTGATTGTTCCCTGTTTTTTTGGCGACCTCGGTAAAAAAATCGGGTCAATCGCCCCTGTGATTCGCGGAGAATCAATAAGACTCGATCATGTATGTTACCTACGCAGGGGAAACCCAGGCTGTATGTGCTATTGTTGTTTCTCCCTGTGGACCCACTATAACTTTTCGGGGCACAATGTTGGGTGAATCCCCTGGATGAGCTAGTTCTAACCGATTCAAAACGTCTGCTCTCAATAAAAGCTTACGAGAAGACATGGTAATGCGTGACATGGTGATCCAACACATGGCAGTACGCTCAGCCCCGTTACATCTCTACGGGGTCTATGGTCATTCTGAAATCATTCACTGAGCAACAGTCTGTCATCACATTTTTCTTTATAATTGTCTTACACGCTCTTGCCGTTTTCCAAAACAGCAGGCATCCACCTCGGAAAGCATTGACAGCATTTATTGTGTTAAGTCTGCTCGCTCTGAGGTGCAAGTAGTTTATATCATATATGAAAATTATTATATTCAGAGGATTCGCCTACTTTTGTTAGGGATATTTAGTGCCAGTGTATCAGGAAGTGACGAATTTGTTCTCTTTGACTCGTTGGATGGAAACGTTTTGCCTTTATTTGCATATGTTTTATGCGATATTCCAGTTTTGCGCATAAGTTTAATTCGAATCTTTGGATGGAAACATAGCTAATTATGCTATAATAGCACCAAATGGATTCAGTCTTTTTGACGACTTGTTTTCTATTAGCACAGGTTTAGTATATGCACCTCAGTATTTGAGTGAAGAAAAAGCATTATTTGTGGATAATAAAATAAAAAAAAACTCAAAAACTGAGGTGCATGTGCTTGAAAGATGCTAATTGAAATATGCTAATTTTTGACCAGAAACACCACAACAAGGTGGGGAAAATGAAGGTTAAACTGTTTTATTGACCAGAAAAATGTGTTTTCTGTTATGATCACAATTATAATTTAATTGCATAATTATTAAATTAATATTATTACAATTACAATATTTTGTTTTTTATGTATTGGCGCAGATAATGAAGCAAAAAGCAGCAAACAAGCTGATTGCACTGACTGCTGACTTGCAAAAACACAAATGTGGTATTTCAAGCTTGAATCGCTCTGATGGAAAATCTCTTATTATGGAATTTAAGGATGGGTCAGGGAGCATGATTAATAGCTAATAAATAAAATTAATGAACATTAAATTAATTGGTTAAATTATTTTAAAATAAAGATGCTTCACGTTTTTAGAAGAAAAAAAAATGAGGCGACCATACTCAAACCAAAATTCAAATGCAACCCTTTTTTCTGTCAAGTATGAAGGTTGATCTCCAGGATCTGTATTGAGAACTGCAATGGTATGCTTTTGTACAGAAGATGACTTTATGAATATAAGCAGGAAGTGTTAGATGAAAATAATTTGGCCCTTCCCTGAGGTGTTGTTCTTTCTTTGTGAATCATTTCACCCTCAATTTTAACAGATCACACAAATGCCAGTGCCTCCACTTAGTAGTAAAAAAGGCTTTGATTACCCTACTAAACTCTACTAAATCTATAAACCTAAATGCACCACATGAGATGTGCTATTAAATTAAATGACTTCTTAACTAAATTTTGAAATATCATGATGTCAAATGTCATCAGTAAAAATAAATTTAAATGTGTGTTTTATTTTAAATCCTTTCCCAAAATGAAAATGACAAATGCAACCGCAGATATAAATTCACTTATGCAAAGCCCACACATTCTGACATAAAATAATTACAATAAAATTAAAATTCTAAATGAACTTATTCACCTTTTAAAGGGAAAATAGATTAAATTAACATTCAATAAATAGGTGCATGAGGTATTAAATATCTGACTGATGTAAAAATACATCAAGACATTTTTAAACTGTCACTTCTGGCCAAAATAGTCCTGTTGTCGTTTCACATGAAAATCAAAAATTAATTTGTTTTCAAACTGATTTAGACTTCTTCGCTTGTAAACACCGATATTTTCTCTCCTGATCAGTGATGAATGAATCGAGGACTCATATTTTAGATGGAAGCAATTGTTTGAAGTTAAAAATGCCTTGATGGGTTTGTTTTTTCAAACATGCTGCTTTTCTCTCCACAAAACGTTAACTGATGAACTGGAGTCATGTGATTATTTGTGGATTATTGTGACGTTTTGTATCAGCTTTGTTTGGACTCTCATTCTGACGGCACCTATTCACTGCAGAGGATCCATTGGTGAGCAAATGATGTAATGCTGCATTTCTCCAAATCTGTTCTGATGAAAATAAATTTTAATCTCATTTGTGATGGCTGAGAGAGTGTAACTCAGCAATGTTCATTTGGGGTGTGAACTATTCCTTTAAAGTTATGTAGGTACTTGTCTAAAAGGGTGAAGATAACCTCTATGGGATGCTTCCGGGGATAGAGATGGTAACCACACTTACAGCTGCATATCCAGGTCTGTTTGCCCTCAGTCACCAAAGAATTTGTGTGTTCAGCTCCTGAGTTGGAGGAGTTTTTGAGTCCAGCAGTAGGATGTGGGCATATATTCAGCTTTTATTTGTGAATAAGATAATGATCATCAATTATGCATAATGCTCACAGCCATATGCACATCTGCTCAAAAAGCCATAGAGATGTTCTTGCTTGCAGTTATGGTCTAGACTGCAGAAAGGAGGAGGGGGGAGAGAGTTGGAGGATGGCTATTGCGGAAATGCTGCTGTAATTCCTGAATTGTGTCCAACAACCTGATGGAAACATCACTGTGATCTCTCCACACGGACCCTGAAGAGATTTGTACCTTGTGTTAAAAAAACACCACAGAGTTGACAAAAAATGCAAATAGCAATGTCTATATAGTTTTTTTGTTGATTGTTTAATTTATTATTATGATTTAGACACAAAAACTGCATATTAACCACCAAGCTGTTATGGATTACAAAATATTTGACTTTATTAATCTCACATTACCAGTGGTGTTTTAGTATCACCACTGGTCAAAATAGTGGTGATAGTGGTGAAATATGCTGTCATAGTTTTTGTAAAAATTTTGAATTATGTGTTTGTTTATATTTTAAATTTTATATAAAAGTTTTAGCGATTTTGTTGTGTGCTTTTTTAATATTTCTGTCATTTTTTCATGTCCTTATATTTTTTTATACATTTTAGGTTTAGATTACGTGTTTTAGTTAATTTTATTACTTTATTGCATTTTAGATTTGTTAGTATTAACCCCCACAGATTACAAATATTTTGTAATATTTTTACAACACAAAAAACTTTTACAGTTTTTTTCAGCTGCTTACACACATTTTCAAAACTTTGCCGTCACGCCACTTCGCTGAGGAGCCAAGCCAGCGACCCGGCCGCTCAGCGGTGGTACAGCAACTGTGGCAACGGGACGTGACGTCTCCGTTCCCTCCTTAAGGGAACGAGGGTTACATACGTAATCGAGACGTTCCCTTTCAGTTGGTCACTCTGAGTCACGTCGGTGACCGACAAATTGGGATCCCTACCAAAGCGCCATGGATGCTGCCCCTTCCAGTGTCCTGTGTGAGCAACCTGTGCCCCTTTGTGGTGTAGGCCGGGGCTCGCAACAAGAAGGCCAGTCACTGTTGTCATAGCAATATCCACTCAGTGAGATTGGATAACACTGAGAAAACGTACCCATTCCACTTGGAACAAGAACGTTGCGGAAGCCCCATACTTCCAGAAGGAGGTTTCGGAAGCACTTACACAAATGAACAACCGTTAAGGTGCATATGGAAGATTAGAGGTGATTGTAACTCTCTTGGAAAATGGCAGAAAGTCTGCCGGGGAAACAAGGCCCCTGAGCTATGCCGTGGAATTTACACATATGAGATCCACTTAGGTCTCTACATATGGAACCCAGCACTCTACCGGTTCTCACGGATTCAGCGAGTGAGGGCCTGGCGCCGGACGCTCCGCCACGTTTGGCTGCTGAGGGGATGGAGGAGCTCGACAGAGTCTACAGTACGGACTCTCTGGAGCGGTTTTAGCAAGCAGACACTAAACCGGCGCCTCTCAGTGCTTCTACCTGTTTGAGGTTAGAACACAGGAGGATACCGGCTCCACAAGAAGGCTATATAATCTAGCGAACGTGTTGGGGGTCGCCCAGCCTACAGCTCTACAAATATCTGTCAGCGAGACGCCACGAGCCAGCACCCAAGAGGATGCAACACTTCTAGTAGAGGAGCTCGCAACCTGAACGGGCAGGGCACATCCTGTGCCTGATTAGCCAGGGTGATGGCATCCACTATCCAATGGGCCACCCTCTGCTTGGAGACGGCATTCCCCTCCTGCCGGCCTCCGTAACAGACAAAGAACTGAGGTCTTAAAGCTTTGTGTCCGGTCTACGTACCACCTTAATGCTCGGACGGGACAGAGCAAAACTAGAGCTGGGTCTGCCTCCTCCAAGGGCAGCACTTGCAGGCTCACCACCTGATCCCTGAAGGGAGTACCTTGGGCACATAGCCGGGCCGGGGGGCCTCGGATACCTGGGGAGTCAGACGGCCAAACTCCTAGCGCCCAAAATCAAATCGACGACCGAAAATGCCTGCAGGGTTGATACCCTTTGATGGAGGCCAGTGCAGCAGGAGTAGAGTTTCTATTGATAGAAACTTCAGTTCAACGGAGGCAAGGCTCAAATGGGCCCTGCTGTAATGCTTTGAGCACTAGAGACAGATCCCAAGAGGGTATAGAGGAGGGCCGAGGAGGATTTAACCTTCTCGACCCCCTAAGGAACCTGATGACCAGATAATGCTTCCCTAATGACTTCCCTTCCACGGGGTCATGGTTAGCAGCAATTGCAGCGACATAGACTTTAAGGGTGGAGGGAGCCAGCCTTCGCTCCAACCCATCCTGCAAGAAAGAAAGCACGACTCCGATCGGGCATCAACGGGGGTCTTCCAGGCGGGAAGAGCACCAAACGACGAACAGGTTCCACTTCAGCCTGTAAGAGTGTCTCGCAAACAGTTCTCGCGCCGAAGTGATGGTTTCACCTACTCTTGGGATAGGTCACCTAGAACCTCCGCGTCCCGTCTAGGGACCGGACATGAAGTTTCCAGAGTTCTGGACGGGGGTGCCACAGTGTGCCCCGTCTCTGAGTCAGTGGATCCTTCCTCAGAGGAATCTGCCAAGGAGGGGCTGTCGTGAGGGGCATAAGTTCTGGGAACCAGGTCCGGTTGGGCCAGTAATGCGCAACTAGCAGGACCTGCTCCTTGTCCTCCCTAATCTTGCACAGCATCTGTGCGAAAAGGCTCACTTGGGAAACGCATATTTGCGAAGGCCCCACAGCCAGCTGTGTGCCAGTGGCATCCGTGCCGGATGTTCCCTCGGTCAGGGAGAAGAACAACTAGCAGTGAGATGTTTCTGGAGAGGCAAACATGTCTACCTGAGCAGCTCCGAAACGTCTCCAAATCAGCTGGGCCATCTGAGAATGGAGTCTCAGTCCCCGAGGAGGGGACAGCTCGTCGGCTGCCCGGTTGAGCAGCCCAGGTATGTGAACAGCACGAAGCGACCTCAGTTGCTTCTGATTCCAGAGGAGGAGGTGGCGGGCAAGTTGCGACAAGCGACGGGAGAGTGCAGACCACCTTGTCGGTTGATATACGCAAAGGTCGCTGTGTTGTCCGTGCGGACTAATACACGCTTGCCTCGTAAGCGCCCTTTGAGACAGTTCAAGGCCAAAAGTGTTACTGCTAAAACAATAGGTTGAGTGCCAGTGCAGTGGGGGGCCCGTCAAACTGCATGCTGTTGTAGTGGCCCCCCAAGCGGTGGTTGGTAGAGGGTTATCCGTGTAAGTGGACGCCCCTGAACTTGGGAGGATGCCGGCGAACTGAATAGCTGAGTCTGATGGTCTGAAGGAGCCAGCTAGATGGACTGGGGAGCAACTGGCACCAACCGAACCATCATCGTACCTGCAGTGGGGCAGCGAAGAGGAATGCAGGGACCCTGAACAGGAGTTCATAGACGGTACTGAAGCGGGGTGAGTATGTTTAACCTTACCTGCATGTAGGGTAGCGGGTGCGTGAGTAGGAAATTTGATAGCACTCTCGACCTACCCGAATGATCAGGTGAGGAGAGAGGAGAGAAGAGTGTGGATCGAAACTGGCCCTGGTAAACAACTCCCATCCTCGGGAACCGAGAGGAGAAACTGCTTTTGAAGAAAGGTTGCCGTTACCCTGTCCGTGAAGTCAGTGGACGTGGGAAAAAAAATGAAACAAAAGATTCTACGCACGGGCCATCCCGGGGAGGGAGTGGTGTGTTCACATCTCCAGAAGGAGAAATTCCTCATCTCTGGTCGCCAGTCGTAGGGCCTCTTGCTCTTACGCTTGCCCACCAGGTTTGGCACGTGGGACATGGTACGGGAGGGGCGGCGGCCCTTGACGAACGGCTCCAACTGCGCTGCTTTGCGGGAGCTGCTGCATTGCTGGCCAGGAGAGCGGGACGACAGCCGGGGAGGGATGTGCTTGATGAGCCTCGGTCTTGCTTCTGTGGGCGGAGAACTGCTGGTCAAGTTCTCCACCGTGTCGCCGACAGTCCGGCCTGGGACGCGGGGGTGTTCAAGAATCGTGTCTTGTCCATCTCGTGCATTTCGGCCAGACACAGCTAGAGATGGTGCTCCTGGACCACCATAGTGAACATCACACGGTTTGCCCCACCAGGTGGCAGTGGTATTTGTACACAATTGCATCGCAACCGACCGCTCCACCGGCGGGACTTCCATATACCCCCGAGTTGCCCCATCGTCGAGGATGGTGAGGGAGGATGAGCCACCGGGGTGGTTTCTGGCAGTGAAAGGTGCCGTCCACGATCCAATGAGCTCATCATGCACTTCTGGAAAGAAAGGCACCAGGGTGGGGCCCTGAGAACCAGCGCGAACCACCCCGAGAAACCAAAGTCCCTCAAGGGTTCAGGACGCGGTGGAAGCCTCCACTTGAGCCCAACCCTCTCGGCGGCCTGGGCAAGCATAGCCACCATTTTCGGATCTGTATCTGGCATTGCTGGCCGCCGGATCATCATCTCCAGAAAGGTCTGGCTTACCCTCCGATGCAGCGATCGGCATCCGATCGTCAGGAGGAGCAGCCCATTCCTTGGGCAGCTCCACTGGCTGTGAAGTGCCGGCGGAGGGAGGAGCTCCACCCCCCCCCCCCCCCCAATATGAATAAAGGCTTGTGGCAGAAACCCCTATTGATTTATGAATATATGATATGTATTTGATATAGGTATGCTATAAATGTGATTTTTTTTTTGTGGCATTCCAAAGCAAGTGTGTGACCTGAGAAATTTGATATTTTACAAGATACAAGGCATATTTTGATAGAAGTGTGATTTATATTGAATGTGATAATACATTAAATGTGCTTTATGTTCTAACAAAAATAAACAAACAAATTGTGCTCTATGTGTTTTAATATTTCAGTCTGTGGTCTCTCCCACCCACTTCAAAAACCCATCTGATCCTCTATTCTGCTGCATGTTCTGAATCTGCACAGATGTGAGAAGTTCAATCTGTGAGTCATGTTGACAGAGAACAACCGAAATTCTGCTCACTAGAAAAGAAGAAACAGGAAAGAGGAAGTGAAGCTAAAATTATAGAATATTTCTGAGAAAGGTCAGTTTATTAAACCTGAGTTGTTGCATTACCATTAATTGAGAAGTAAATTTGGGTTTACCTTTGGGTTTAGCACTACTCCAAATGTTCATTTATACAGAGCCCCTGGTGATGGAAAAAATATGAGATGGGAGAAAAAAATGTATTTCAATGACTTGGGGTTCACACTTTTGAGTTCCCCAAAGAAACTTTGCATTCTCTTGCAAAAAGAATTGTGTTCACCCAAAAACCTTTACACTGAAATATAGTTTTGCTATCTCATATGTACCTCATATCTTTCTATCACCAGTTTCCTTAGAGAATGCCAAAGATTTGTTGCACTAAAATAAATGTTTTCTTCTCATCTCATTTATGTCCCGTATTATGGAGCCCCTAAAGGTTGGTATCACAAAAACATTGAAATATAATTTTTCCTCCCACCACTTATTATTTATATCACCAGTTTTGCATTCCACGCAAAGTTTCTCAGGGGAATGCAAAAGTTTTGTGAGCAACCGGCTTTAGAGGAAAATTTACTAAAACTGGTACGCACTCTCAGGAATCCAGAGGTAAATGAGTTGGTTTCAGACAGATTTGAGAAAGGTAGCATTACCTAACTGCTCACCATTGGATCCTCTGAAGTGAATGGGTGCCTCAGAATGAGAGTCCAAACAGAATAAAAGCATTACAATAATCATCACGACTGCAGTGCAGCAATTAACATATTATTAAAGTAAAAAGCTGCATGTTTGTAAAAAACAAAAAACCATCATTGAGATGTCTTTAACTTCAAACCGTTGCTTCTGGCCAAAATACAAGTCCTCTATCATAATCTAGCTATTTCCACTATTCCTTTCATAAACAGGCCTATTAGCTTTTATAATATATATATTTTAATAAACAGGCCTAATAACTTTTTATTACTCTATTCCTTTAATAAACAGGCCTAGTTTAATTTACTATGGCCAAATGAGAATATCAGTTTATTATTTAGCTAAAATGCTTGAGAAATTATAATCCATAAGAAATTAGATCAACTACAAGAAATGAAAGATAAGCTGATAACATAACACTGAAGAACATAAATAAATGAACTGATCAAAGAACAGATACTATGACAAAAAGTCAATTTATTTTTCTCACTCTAAAGCCCTGTTCTGACAGTAAGTGTTGCAGTTGGTTCTGTTGATTCTTCTTTTCCTTTTTGAAGGCTTGTAGGTTTGTAGCCAGAAACAAACCTCTCTCCCTTAGTCACAATACCCTTACAATTATAACTGCAGGTTTTCTTATCTTTTGGTTTGTTGCAGCTGGACACTTGATCTTGAGTTTCCAAGGAGGAATTGTAACTTATTGCCATCAGGTCTGACTCCATGGGCATGAGTTGATGGTCTTGTTTTTGCTCAGCATTGGCTGTACTGTACATGCTGCTCTCTGTGTTATTCTGTTGCCCTGGGGGGAACAAATGCTTCAGGTGTCATGATCAAAATCATAATAGTGAGAAAACTCAGGAAACACAGATACAGAGAGCTGGTCAGCTGATTTTGGGAACATCACCAGCTCTCTAAGGAATTCTGTCCACATTGACCTTTGCAATTTTGTGCAAAAAAAAAAAAAAAAACTACGAGTCCAGCAAAACCTCCCCTGCCGTACCAATTTTCTGGCTCGTGTTACATGGGTTATTCAACTAACAGCCTTGCTAAGATACTTTCTTGGATTGGTAACTTTAGTTAGTGTGCTAATAATTCAGTAATATTCATATTTGCTTAAAACAATAGACTTTTTATGGAATTTATTGCAATTATACACTACAATTTTTTTTATGTGTTTGAAAGAAGTCTTATGGTCACCAAGACTGTCTTTTTAAATAAAAAATACAGTAAAACAGTAATATTTAGAAATATCATTACAATTCAAAATAACTGTTTTCTAATATGTTGACTTGCTGCTCAAGAAACAATTTCTATTTCAAATAAAAACTGTTCTTTTGACATTCTATTAATCAAATAATCCGAACAAAAATTAAGCAGCAAAAAGTCTTTTCAACATTGAAAATTATTAGAAATATTTCTCAAAATCTTACAATTTATGTTTAAATAGAAAACTATTATTTTAAATAGTAATGATATTTCACAATATTACCATTTACAGTATTTTTTTATCAGTAAATTTGATCATGTCATGCAGTCGTGGTGACGTTTTCTTTTTAATATTCAAATGCTGATAACAAAAAAAAGAATAAATGACCTGATAGTACACTTTACGAATACCACAGCAAGTCATAATCACTTATATTAATAATTATTATTTTGTTATCATTTGTATATTCAATATAAATATACATTTCAAATTCATACATATAGTACTACAAAATATGTTCTTGGTTGAGTAATGTTACATGTTTGTACCAAGTGACCCGTGACCACCACTACTGCCCACTCAGAATTAAAAAAGGGGGCATGACACCCCTTTCCATCAAATCAAATCAAATCCATTACTCCTCAAGCAAATGCAATAACTGGTATCTAAACCTCAAGAGATTGAATTGATTTTTATTCTTTGACAAGACTGAGCAGAATCTGGTGACCTGTCGTCTCTGGTGATGTGGGTCAGGTGGAAGTGCAGTGGGTGGGTTGAGGCTACACTGAACGTGTGAGCATTGGTAAATATTAAGGACTGAAGACAAACAGAGAGGAAAGTGAGTTTAGATGGTATTGAGCACGGGGAGCTGATAACAGCCGTTAATCTGGGGTAATCTGGAAAGATCAATATGGGAATAACCCTAGGCGAGAAAAGAAAGGTCAAAGAATGTTGACTAGGAGATAAACGGACGACTTTCCATTATCTCTTATCCATTTCATTCTCTTGACCTATACATGTCTACATTTGGCCAGAGAGAGCTTTTACATAATTCCAAACGATGAAATATTCATATAATTTTCTGAAATATCAATACCTTTCTCTGACTTTCAAAACTCTTGAGACTCGCCCATTAAAGTCGAGAGGGTGTGGACAGAACTTGACCCCAGACTGCTGCTGAGCGCTGAGTATTCGTTGATCATACAGTTCTTGGCATCCTTGTAGCTGTTGTGATGTATATTATTCATCAGCAAATGCCACTGTGTTCTCTTCAACTCCTCTCCTTGAAAGTAACGATTAAGCTAAGTGGAGCAATGTTCTCTTCGGTGATGAATGCAATGGAACAGGAATTATAATTTTCGCTGGAAAGCAGTCAAATTATGAATTTACATGCAAAGGCCCATATCAGTTGTATAATTTTTGTTCTATTAGCAAATATTCTGATCTGTGTTGAACAGCTAGGTAATTTTTTTCTATTTTTCATTTTGCCAATCATTTTGTTGGAGGGTGGAGTTTTAGGTTGAGGGTGGCAGCCTACTTACCGCATCTTTAGTTATGAGCCCCAGGTTTTTACAAGAACTGGACTCTGTCAGTATTTGCAGAGCCTAACATTACATGAAAATCTGTTCTTGGATGAGCTACGGCACCCTGGCCCATTTATTGAGAGGAGAAAGAGGCTGCAGACACCTGCTGTGGTGCACATGATTTCTCCAGTGTGACAATTTTTGGACTCTCCACAGAGTCCTGGTTCAAACAGCATGTCACAAACATCAAAACAAGAGCTCTAAAGATTCAGGTTGGTTTCTGGTTTGTTTATGCTTCTGGATTCACATAGTCATACTTTCCATATGTACCTATGGACTATCAAGGATCATGAACTGTTTAATAATCACAAAACCATTTTTTGATAAGTCAGAAATAAACATTTGCTAGGGGTGGACAAGATTTACATTTATGCATTTGGCAGACACAATCTAACACAGTACAGATAGCAAGGTTGTGTTGTGTTGTTTTGTTGTGTGTGTTGTGTAAATATATCTTAATATAATATCTATATAATATTATATTACAGAATAATATTAGATATAAAGATTTAGAATAGATAGATCGAGGGGCAGAGGTCAAGAATATCTTGAGAAGATAAACAAGAAAGAAGTAAAGAAATAGAATACAGATGCTGTGGTAAAGCTCAATGCGATGAAGATATATTTTCCCATCTACTATTTCAATATGTATATCTCTGTTGTATTTTTTTCTTTTTTATTTATATGTCCCTATTTAAAAAAAAAAATACAGAAACTTTCAATTAAAATAAAATTTTATTTGACAACCTTCCTTCCAGCAAAAAAAAAAAAATTAATTAATTTATATATATAATGCTCATCAGAATGTAAGGTTGGGCCCACCCTTATTTTAGGCCAAAAATCAGCTAAACAAACCCCTGTAGGGTATCAGAGTGAATCAGACAATTTAAGATCCGATCAAGAACATGGTTGAAACACAAGGAGCCGAATTCCACAGAAAGGCAGAAGATAACAGACAACGTCCATCCATCCCACAATACCCGGGCGCCACGAGAACAGCTTTGAGCATTCTCACAGCATTAAAACAAAAGAACACTTATTGATAATCCCAAATCAGGAAGGAGATTGTCAATTTTGGGACAAGTAAGCGAGATTAATTGTCAAAGACACAGCATATCATGACCATCTCATGAGGAAAATCATTAGTAGAGACTGCATTAGGTGGATTTCCCCCACCCAGGACAAGAACCAGACTGAGATTCCTAATGAGACCTTTTAACCTTGTTGTTCCTCACAAAGCCCACACATTTGACTATCATGTTCTAATAACTCATTGTGTATGTATTTTGTATAACTTGAATAGTTTATAGGTTTATATTCATGTTGGGTACCTATGAGTTTGAAAATTCATGCTTTAAACGTTTCTATCAATCAATACTTTGTAAAATTATTTATATTCTTGTTATAGAAATCATGTCCAAAAATATACTCTGCAAGAACGGGAAAATTCAGACCATGTGACTGATAAGACAACATTTGATTTATGAATTGGGAGGAGAAATATAGCAACACCCAAAGCTAAGACAGTGTCTAACTGGTCAAGACAACATTTGGGATGTGTCCAACAGCCCGGTTTAAATACTCAGGACACCATCAAATTGTGCTTTTTGCCTTGTCAGCTTTTAGCCGCCGCTTTTTGCTTTTAGTCATCGCTTTTTGCATTAGGGCTTTTAGCATGATTTTTGCCCGTGAATTCTTCGAGTGCCGTTCCAGCATGCTCTGGCTTACATGCCAGCAGCTCCTCTAAAACCATGAGGAGAAATGCCACCTAGTCTTGTCAAACTTTACTCTTTTCGTTCTTTTACTTTAGTTTCTTTTCTTCTCCGTTGAGAGTTTAAGTTTTGTCTCCGAGTTCACCTCGAGTCTGTGACCGCCTCAAAACTTCAACCAGCCCACAACTCCGCATCTTCAGCCAACACCCAACCATTGGCTTCCCAATATATCACTTCAACGACTACTGAACTTCCAGCCAATCAGCAACCTCAGGAAACCCCCTTTCTGCAACTGATGACAACAAAGGGAACCCCCCTTTACACAGGCAATGCAAGTACCTCCAGATCCTAGCTGAAATGGTGCATTTAATATAAATTTTAACCAAATTGAGGAACTCAATGCGAGGGTTAATTAGGTGATTGATGGTTATTCATGTCATGCAAAGTGCACAGATTGCTATATATAACTTGGATTCACATTTTCATTCCTCACTTTCTGTCTTTCTGCAACTTGTGTGAGTGCGTGTGTTTATGTGTTAGATTTGTCCAATAAAGTCTTATTTATATTGAAAAGAGAAGTACTTTGGCTTAACTGCGATCTGTACTTTACCTGTGCTGATTAATTGTGTTTTCACTATTTTGGATTTTTATATCCATTGCCGAGTTGATGTTATACGGCTCGTTCATGAAGTGCTTTCCAATTCGTGATCACCGTAAAACATTGATCTGGTCAAATTGCCCAAACTTAACTACTTCAAATTGACTGAATGGAACCCCGTGGGTCCTTACACCCCTAACTGTAAATATTAAACATGAGAAGCCAGCAAAGTTCATTCTGATTTTTTTTCTATACATCATCATTTCATTTGCCCTCTGTTATATTATAATCACATGGCAACATGTAAACAGTATATCTTTTGTGTCTCATTCTGCTGAATTATTTTGAAATAAAACATCTTTGTTGCTCATTGTCACCAGTTCAGCAGACAGCACAGTGCTGGATGAAAGCCTGAGTCTCCCTACACGAGTCGTGAGCAGCATGTCAATTCGTCCCGCTCACACTCTGTGTGTGTGTGTGTGTGTGTGTGTGTTTACGGTGTGTTGACAAGAACAGCTCCAGTTTACACTCTCTGACAGCTTGTGAGGATGAACTGAGAGTGAGAGGCAGGTCACTAGTTCACTTCAAACAGAAAAGACCATGCAAACCACTTTTTGTCTCCAGTTGCGTAATAATTGTTTGAGATATATGACAATATAGCTTAATTTAGAATAGCATATTTATTAATTCATTTATATGTAGTAGTTCCCGCATACTGCACCACTAACATGGTGGGATTGGTCACATCATTTAAAGAGTTACTTCTAGAAAAAAATTAACATTCGAAAATCATTCAATTAACAGTTTTATTTGGCTGAAATCGGAAGCCTGAGGTGCAAACATCTCTTTACTGCGGTTTGTTTGACAGTAAGAGTCAAATCGCAAAGAAAAGTAAAAATACATTTTAAAATACATATAGTTTTGAAAAACTTTTTCGAATATCGTAAGAAAACTTACGAATATCATTAATGACTTCTTTATATAACAAATGATTTATTCTGTATTTTAAATAATGGCTTTTAAATAAATTAATAGATGTGATTCTTACTCATATTTAGTTCATTTTAGCATTCAATTTAATTTAGCATATCGCAAGCTGGCTTGAATGTAACCATTAGAAGTTATTTAAATATAAAACAAAATAAATGCATACTGTAGCAGACCATTTTAAACATATGACATGTATAAAGTAATAAACAAAGTGACTGATGTAGCTGTGCTGCTTGACAAAAATAGAAATCGAGTGTCCAACTGAATGAGGCCCCACATTGGGTTCTTGAAGTGTAGACAGACTCGTTGATTATAATGGGAGCGATTAATTTTAATTAGCAGCAGTATTAAAAAATGTGAGGACATTATCCTGCCCCTCGGCCTCTGCAGTTACTGGATCAGAATCAGCGGGTTTGACAGCCAAGAACATCCTTTTCTTCTGTGCAAATACCAGAATTCTATGTATGATCCCCATTCAAACCCCTAAGATATCATTTGGTAGTTGTTTTATCAGCCTTATCTGATGCAAACAGCATTTGTTAGTGTTAGTCCAGAACAACCCAGCCCATTGAAGTAAAACTTCACCACTACAGTGGTTGAAAAGAGAATCTGAAATGCCAGCTTCCTTGCTGCCCACTACAAATTTATCATTTATGACATCAGTGGTTCTCAGCTGGTTTCGTTTCAGGACCCTGGCTTTACACTGGACATCAAATGGCTACGTGGATGACAGCATGTCACGCAACCTGTCCATGTTGGCATCTGCCTGATCTGGCTGCTTCTAACAGGTGACAGATTAACGTTCACCAAAATACAGTAGAGTTTGATTTAGGATGGACAGACTTTAATGCAACCAGCCTTTTCCTTACCCTATTTTGTTATTCACCAACGGGTCCTTTGGAGTGAATGGGTGCGTAAGAACAGGAGTCCAAACAGCTGATAAAAACATCACAAAAACTCCAGTCAATCGAACAGCTGTGTTTTTGTAGTAAACAAATCAATCTTTAAGATGTCTTTATCTTCAAACTGCTTCTTCGGTCTAAAAATTGAGTCCTCTATGTTGCCTTCTCCAGTGAAAAAGTCATATAATCAGGAGAAAAATATGCCCAGATTAAAGGGTTAGTTCACCCAAAAATGAAAATTAGCCTATAAATTACTCACCTTCAAGTCATCCTATGTGTATATGACTTTTTTCTTTCAGACGAATTCAGTCGGAGTTAGATTAAAAATTGTCTTTGACCTTCCAAGCTGTTTAATGGCATTCCGGGTATTGCAGTGTATCAGTCCAAAAGAAGTGAAATAAAGCGCATCCATCCATAATAAAAAAAAGTGCCTCACACGGCTCCGGGGGGTGAACAAAGGCCCCCTGTAGCGAATGGATGCATTTTTGTAGGAAAAATAACCATATTTAAAACGTAACATAATTTAATCAGCTTGCACCTACTGTTGTACATGGCAGCAGAGCGGATGACTAGGATGGCCGTGTTCTGTTAGCAAACGTTGGTTTTCATGGGACTGACCGGCACATGCACAATGCCGACATCTTATGTCATCCTCCCGGAGCTGCTACAGTGAGCGCAAGCTAGATTAAATTAATTATTAAATTTTTAATATGGTTATTTTTCTTACAAAAACTCATCGATTCGCTACAGGAGGCCTTTGTTCCCCCCCTGGAGCCTAAGGCAATGTTATTATGAAAACTGCTTATTTCACTTCTTTTGGACTGCAACACCCGCTGACTGCAATGATAGAGCTTGGAAGATCAAAGACCATTTTTAATATAACTCCGACTGGATTCATCTGAAAGAAGAAAGTCAAATATGCGAGGATGGCTTGAGGGTGAGTAATAGGGGCTAATTTTCCATTTTTTGGTGAACTATCCCTTAAAGCACGTTTACAACAGTCCAAAACCCTTTTAAACAAATATTTCGGTGGATTTTGATGTGAGAGGACAACAACAGAGTGCCCGTTTTCTTGGAGGGAAGAGATTTAGATTATGACTTTATATTTTCAGATGGGTTAAATTGGTTTGAAGTTAAAATGCCTTAATGATGGAATTGTTTCTTACAAACATGCAGCTTTTTGCTTCACAAGATGTTAATTCATGGATTGGAGTCATGTAGATTACTTGTGGATTATTGTGATGTTTTATCAGCTGTTTGAACGCTCATTCTGACGGCACCCATTCACATGTGGTGTAATGCTAAATTTCTCTAAATCTTTTCTGATGAAGAAAATCTCTTCTACATCTTGGATTGTCTGATGGTAAGTCAATTTCCAGCAAATTTTGGTGAACTACTCTTTTAAATATATTCATTTAAAATATATAAGTATGCTAAAATGTACTTCTTTTCCATAAGGGTGGTTAGTTGCATTATTATTTGTATTTAGTGTTGTTTTATTTCCCTGCTGTCTGCAACCGAATATAAGGTCACAACCCACCAGCTAATCAGAATTGCTGATTTAGATCGTGAAACATCTGTTCTGGTTATGAGTAAAAGCTAATAATGAAGAAAATTCTTTGTTAGGATGCACACAAATGGTTAAACTGTCATCGTATGAGATGAGCTTCATTGCCTCCTCATTTCCCTGATCATTTGTCATAGTTAAACCTATTGCAACACTTTCTGCTCTACTGGCAGTACGCAGAATGCAAAGACCATTAACAAATCTAATCTATTTGAGAATCTAACAAATAACCTGCAGTGAACAAGGTCTGAATCATTGCACTCAAATTCAATTGCACACTGACTGATGTGATTTCGCTCTCTGGTGTTGATGCAGCAGACAGGTTTTGGACTTGTTTTGTTCTCTAGCTGCTCAGAGATCGCTAACACTAATGGACTAAACTCCTAAGACTGGGATAAGAAGTGCAGAGTCCATTCCGGAGTCTGATTTGGGCCACAGTTATTTTAACAGAAGGTGTTGCAAAGCTGATTATCAAATTCACTAACCATAGGTCACGAATATTTCCCAAAACAGTATTAACATGGTTGCACCTCTGTCGTATGTACCACATTGGTTCAACAATATAGGACTGCCGTTAATGAGGTTTTACACACAGGTGACGGAGTAATAACATCTGCTAATCCTTTTAATTTCTCTGGGATGCTGCTAATGAACATGGCACCTGATGACTACTTCAATGGTTTTTTGTTCCCTGTCATTTTGCTTTATTTGATGTTCGATTCATCAAAGGTTCCCTCATACGTCATACTACATGCGCATTAATGTACATGTGCACTCTTCAAAAACGGATTGTTGACCCTCTAAAATGAAACATATGTATTCAAATGGAATGAATAACTAACAAGAAACTACAGTTCTAAGCAATGCTGTTTGGACCCCGATGTTCTTCAAAATATCTTTTGTGTTCCACAGCAGAAAGGAACGTCATACAGGTGTGGAATGACATAAGGGTGAATAAACGATGACATAATTGTCATTTTTGGGTGAGCGATCCCTTTAAGTCCAACTTAAAGTGTAACAAAACTAAAAATCTAATAAATATTATGTAAATATTGTGATCTACTGAAAGTCAAACCATGGACAACTCACAAGAAACATTACATGATTCATTGAACTGTACAGTGCACTTCAACTACAACAGCGAATCATCAGAACATTAGAAAATTATCAGCTTGATTCTCCAATAAAGTTCACATGAAAAGAAAAGATGCATGATGATTTTCATTTGTGCAAACATTCCCATCGAGACCAGGCAGTGCATGCCCGAATTCATTTTCATTTGAATGCATAGCGAGGGCGTATAACCTCTTCTGACTCATGACATTTCGTTTGAAAGTTTCAGTCTTTTTCAAAGTTGCTCTCATAAAGAGAACTTCGACCACATTTACATGCTTAATAATATTACAGTATGAATCTGAATTTGCTCATGTTCAGTCAGCGTCAAGCATACATTTTGAAGCCAGGAAGAGACTGATTTTAATTCTTTCACAAATATTAAAAAATAATAATAAAATGAACATAAATACACAGACAGACAAAATCACTCTAGCAGTCTCATGTTTGAAAGGTTACTGGCTTGCATTTCCTAATTCATCCTTTTATCCTCATCTGCTGTCATTACGGACATGAATGAGGATGAATGTTTGGATTAAAGTACCAAAATGCAGCGTAACAAATGGCAAGAGTGGGCAGATTAGAATAGCGGGAAAAGAATGTGCATGTTGTAGTTTATTCAAAGGTTTCCATGAAATATGTTGATTACGATATACAGAAATAACCCTATGAGTGTACATTCATGGCCAAAAGTTTTGGCAGTGACATAAATTATGTGTTTTGCAAAGTTTGCTGCTTAAGCTGTTGTGGTGTTCATTCACGTTGTTTCTATATTAGAGTGATTAGATGCATTTTAAATAATTGCTAAAAGCTTCATTGGCCAAAAAATGAACTTTTCACACACACAAAAAAACTAATTTCACAGTTTTTTGGTCCTGACACAAAATGACTAGTGTAGGATATCAGACCGATCGACAATCTAAGATTTGGTCAAAACCGATTTGAGGCACGAGGAGTCACAAAAATTCCACTGAGGCCCAAGACAACAGGATGTCATAAATCAGACCCCAGCCTCTCTGAAGCAAGCCTAAACCTAAGACCCTGTCACAGAACAGTTTTCAACATTAACACAAAAGAACACATTGACAAGTCCAAGGAGATTGTAAAATTTTGGGGCAAGTTATCAAGAATAATGGTCAAAAGAGATGACCACATGACTATCACACGATACTACAGTCACAAGCTCTTTAGATTGACTTCCCCCACCTCGACGACAAAGAAGAGACTGAGATTCCTTACAGACCTTTTAATCTCTGGTCTTCATACATTCACATAATGGCACGGAAACTGCCTTTCCATGCACCTAAATGACACTAAAAGGACTGGTGACCAGCTAATAATTGCTATGCATAACTCCATATTATGTATCTAACCCACATGTTTAACCATCATGTTTTAATCATTTATTGTGTATGTATTGTTAATAACTATTGAAGAGCTTAAGGGGTCATATTCTTGCTTGGTATGTGTGAGTTTGAATTTTCATGCTTGAAACGTTTTTCCCAGTCATTCTTCTGTCAAATTCTCATATCCTCGGATAGAAATGCATTTGCCAAAAAAAACCCCCAGAACTCTAACCAGAGCGGTAAAAACGCAGGTCATGTGCTGATGAATAAGTTGATTTATGAAGGGGGAAAACATTGCAACAGCAACACCCCTACCTACAATTGTCGAAACAACCATTTGGGTGTGTTAAACAGCCTGGTTTAAATACTCAGGACACCATCAAACTGCGCTTTTTGGTCTTTTGCCTTTTGCCTTTTTGCGGGTCTGACTTTTTGTGTCTAGCTTTTAGCCATGCGGCTTTTATCTTTTCACTCCTAGTCATGCTTCTTTAGTTTGAGCGTGCTCTGGCTTACACGCCAGCTCCTCCAAAACCATGAGGAGAAACAACACCTGGCCTCGTCAAACTTTACATCTATTTCTATTTCTTTAGTTGTTTTATTTTCCGTTGAGAGTTTCGTGTTCTGAGTTAAGCCTAACGCCGCATCTTCCAGAAGAGTGCTGTCTAATCTTCTGCAGACCACAGCTCCGCGTCGCCACCCAACGCCTGATCACTGGCTTCCCAAGACTGAACCTTCAGCCAATCAGCAACCTCGGGAAACCTCTTTCGGCAACCAGACAAGGAAGGGACCCCGGACACAGGAAAGCATGTACCTCCAGATTCTAGCTGAACTGGTTTATTTAATATAAATTTTAACCTCATTGAGGAACTCAGTGCGAGGGTTAATTAAGTGATTGATGGTTGTTCAGATCTATACAATGGCACATATTGCTGTAAACTTGGGATTTCACATTTTCATTCTCTTAAACTAATTATTTTCCTCACTTTCTCTTTTTCTTTGTTTCTTTTCTGCAACTTGTGTGTGAATGCGTGTGTTAGACTAGTTTATATGTCTTAGATTTATCCAATAAAGTCTTATTTTTATTGAAAAGAGAAGTATCTTGTGTTGTTTGCTTACAAGTTAATGTCTTAAACTGATGATCTTGTTACTGTGTTAATTAATAGTTTTTTCACTATATTTTGGATATAGATATCCCTTGCAGAATTGTGGTTCATAACGTCTCCCTTTCACTGAATCGCAGGCCGTCTCAGTGATCCGCCGTAAAACAGTGATTCTGTCCTAATTCCCTTACATATTAATGGTGGAGTTCCCTTTAAAATCTTAAATGATTCCCTTTGAGCTAAATTGACCTGTTTCCCTTACACTAGCTAACATTAATTGACTAATCATATCAGCAGCACATGTGAAAGTGTGAATGAGTACTAGTGACGGATTGCTATAAAAGAATGGAAGAAGCGCTTCCAATCATTGTGTTCTTTTTAGCAATGGTTACCTCCAAAGAAACACGTGCAGTCATCATCGCTTTGCATCAAAATGGCCTTACATGCAAAGAATATTGCACCTGAAAGAACAATTTACCGGATCATCAAGAACTTCAAGGAGAGAGGATTGACTGCAGTGTAGAAGTCTTCAGGACGTCCCAGAGTGTCCAGCAAGCGCCAGGACTGTCTCCTCCTGAGGAGTCGGCTACGGAATCATGTCACCACCAGTGCAGAGCTTGCTCAGGAAAAAAAAAAGAAGGACTGGCAGCAGCAGCAGTGTGAAAGTCATCTGCAGTTTTATATGCTCGAATAGCAGCGTAAACAAGACCATGAGGATTCAATCGTCGCATCATGCACCTGAAGCGCTTCTGTGAAAGGAGAAAAACTGAAATTAAAGCCTCCTTTCCACTATCTCCGACAAGCGACAGACCGGAAGTCATTCATTTCCAATGGAGAGTAGTGCGGGAGCTCCGATCATATGTGTATGCGGAAATTTCGGATCCGATTTGAGCTGCGAATGCGTTAAAATATTTGAACTTCTGCGGCAGACCGTATGCGACCGGCCAACCAGATGTGATGTATTCTATTAAAAACTATGAGTGTAAGGTTAGAATTACCAATATTTTGTTCACTTTACCATTATTCTTTAAACACTATTTCTGTAAAATGGTGGTTTAGAATAATTATGGCAGAAATAAGTATTTTCTAGTTATTAAATCATTATTTACAATGATTAGCCCCATAAAACCTACTATGTTTTTATTTTGGGGGTCATTTGTGACGATACATTCATACAATAATCATTCACATCATTAATTTTACCATGGTGAATATGCCGAGGTACTGTGCGACTGCCACTAGGGGGAGAAATGCGACAGTCGTGTCCCAATGTCGTGTGCAGTGGAAAGGCGGCTTAAAGTCGCCATGAAACGGAAGTTGCGATTGTCTTTTCTTCTCTACTGTGACGTATATCCGAGTGAAACGGCAACTGAAATGAGAGGGTGGGACTTGATTTCGTCCTTCGGGAATTGATTGGATCGTTGGAAGTTGGGGCGTTGCAAACAAAATGGAGGCAGACCTGAATGCCAGTTTGCAGTTAGTTGTGGGGGATTTCTCTCCACTGGATTCACAGCCGACAGCCAAGCATGAATAAATGTTTTATTTATTAAGGATTACGACGACGATCAACGGCACAAAACATGCCTAAACAGCGCGCATGCGCGAGAGAGAGAGAGAAACTGCCTTTCCACTATCTCCGACAAACGACAGACCGGAAGTCATTCATTTCCAATGGAGAGTAGTGCGGGAGCTGCGTGGAATTTCAATCATTATGCGTATGCGGAAAATTCGGATCCGATTTGACTTCGGATGCGTTCAAATATTGAACTTCTGCGCGGACCGGTATGCGACCCACCAACTGTAATGTGATGTATTCTAATCAAAACTATTACGCGAGGTCAGAATTTGAATACCAATATTTTGCCACTTTAACGGTATCTGTAACCTATTTCGTAAAAAGGGCAGTTTCTTCGTAATAATTATATGGCAGAAATAATGATTTTATAAGTATTACATCAGTTCAGGTTCTGATTAGCCCCGATAAAAATACTGTGTTTTTTATTTTGGGTGATTTGTTTTGTGTGGATAATTCTACATTCATTGTATCATTAAAATTTCCAGTTTGCCAGTGATAAGTCGAGGTTGACGTTGCTTCAACGACCAGTTGAAAGTTCTGCGCTACTGCCCGCTAGGGGGAGCAATACACAATCGTATCCAAATGCGGAGACGTGGAAAGCGGCTTTCAAGGAATAAATAAATATGATCAACCAACCCAAATAATATAGGCTATAAATATTAATTAACAGATGTAACAAAAGAGAAAACACCCCCCTGTTCAACAAGTATAGGCTATACGCTTATGTTGTGACACGCTTAGCATTTTATTTATTTTTCATTATATCTTATTTTATTTTAATCTACAGATCGCACAGGCGCCTCACGCACACACAAACACCATTAGTTCTAGCGTTGCCTGACATTTCAGCCATTCTTCATCAAACTAAAATGCAGTCAACCAAACTTAAAAGGTACACTGTTTATTTTAAAAGGTTGCTTTCTAGGGTACCCGGATGGTTGCATCGGGTGTTGCTATGCGGTGCGTATGGTACCTGGGGTTGGTTGCTAGGGTGTTGCTATGTGGTTGCTATGGTGTTCTGGGTGGTTGCTATGGTGTTGCTATGCAGTTGCTAAGGTTTTGCTATGCTGTTGCTAAGGTACCATGGTTGTTGCTATGCATTTGCTAGGTCCCAGGGTGGTTTCTAGGGTGTTGCTATGTGGTTGCTAAGGTACTCTGGGTGGTTGCTAGGTTGGTTTGGATAGTTGCTAGGGTGTTGGTATGAAGATAGAGATAGATAGATAGATAGATAGATAGATAGATAGATAGATAGATCATAGTAGATAGATAGATACAGCAGCGTAGACTCATGTGTTACGACATGCCGCTAATGTGTTTCCAGCATGATTTACATTTGCTGGCATTATTACAGTACTATCATTTTGCTAGCAATTATTCGCAATTGACCTTAGCATGTCGTTAGCATTTTAGAGGATGTTGCACATGATTATCCAGTTAACTAGCGGTTCTGAGATGATTTGCCATGACTACATTTTGCTTATCAGTTTGTTAGTAATTTATTAACAAGTACTAGCAGGTGCTAACATGCCTAGCAGTGACACTGTCGTTGCATGATTAGCTGCGGTTGCTAGGGTACCTGGGGTGGTTGCTGGGTTGGTTTGGATAGTTGCTACAGTGTTGCTATGAAGATAGATAGATAGATAGATAATAGATAGATAGATAGATAGATAGATTAGATAGATAGATAGATAGTAGAAATAGATAGAAAGAATAGTCAATATAGAAAGATGATCGAATCATAGATAAATAATAATAATAATATAGATAGATAGATAGATAGACAGATCGATATAGACATATAGATAGAATGAGTCTGAATGAGTTTGAATGGGTTAGAAATAGTACATAGAAGTCTGATTGAGTCTAATGGTCTTCAGTGTGTTTAGAGTAGAATTTTGAGAGTTGGAGTTTGTCGGAATGTTCAGGTGAGCAGAGACTTTCAATGTAAGTCTATGGGATTTTTATGATTTTTAATCTTCATTTTCTGATCAGTTAGAAAAGATATAGCACACTCGGTCAGATCAGTCTGAAGAGCTGGGCTGAGTTTGGAGTCTGTAGAGTTAAAGCTCTAGGAGGAGTAGCAGTCAGAAATTTTAGTCTCAGAAAAAGCCATCTTAATAATAAGTTTAAGTCTGATTTCAGTAAGTTGGCTTTCTCAAGTCAACTTAATAAGGGTTTAGATCTTACCTAGTGTAGAACCGTATGCTGTCGTCATTCTTGAAGTGGCGCCTGCAGACTGTAGGAAAAGAGGTGATGTTAAATGGTGATGTCTAGTGCTAAATCCAATTGTTCCAAGAGTTTATTTAGTGTGAAAACCTTTGGGAAGCCTCACAAAACAGGACACCGCAATAGCGGGACAAACCATGCACCCTCACGGATGTTTAAAACTTAATTAAATAATTATATAAATATTGTTTTATATTAATCGTTCCTTGACAAAAGATTGTGGCTGGTAATGCACTCAAGCTATGGCTGAATACAAACCGGAAGCTTTTATGCGCCTTGAGATTTCACTGGAAATACGTAGGCTGCGTGCCGTGCATAGAGTCCATTGTTGTTTCTAGGAGGAGGCACCGCAGAGAACAGAGAACGCGTAGTTCTTTTCAACGTAGCCTTCTGTGGCTTATTTATTTATGTATACTTTACTTGCGACTACGCTAATTGCGCTGTGTTTGGTATATTGCGTTGGTCGATATGTAAATGAGTTGTTGCGTCTGTATTCTTTAATTTGCGCTTTGTTAGTAAATCACCCGCATTAATTTCCATGCCCATCGGCATTTTAATTTGCCCTGTTTAGTCAAATTGGCCTAGATCTCTTAAGGGTTAATAATGGAACAATTTTTTGGAACAATTTTTACAACAGGATCTGCATTTTCATGGGTTTAATAAAATATTTTTGTTATTAAATATAGTACACCAACTTTGTGTAACCATTCTTTTGCTTTCCTGGTAAAAAAAAAATTTAATACCATTTTTTGAATATATTCATATGCGTTGATAACTTAGCGGCTCATTTAGTTATTAAAGCATATTCATATTGAATGCTTGGGAAGTCCATGTAGCCTAACAATTCAATTCAATTTTCGTTGATATCGGCGCTTTTTTTACAATACCAATCGTTGCAAAGCAACTTTACAGAAAATTAAGTTTTTATACATATTTTAGTAGTACTATAGTGTGCCTGAAGCTGGTGAACCCCCGAAATGTTATCAGGAAGCTTATTTCCAATGTGGGAGCCAAATGTGAAAAAGCTCTACCTCCTTTAGTGGACTTTGCTATCCTAGGTACTACCAAAACTCCAGAGTTTTTCAACCTTAGGGAGCGTGATGGATTGTAGCGTGGTAGAAGAGTTAGGTACGCAGGAGCTAACCCATTAAGAGCCTTATAGGCAAGTAATAATATTTTGTAACTGATATGGAACTTAACAGGTAGCCAGTGCAGGGACTGTAAAATTGGGGTAATATTATCTTATTTTTTTGACCTGGTAAGGACTCTAGCCGCTGCATTTTGGACTACCTGTAGCTTGTTTATTGAAGATGCAGGACAATCAGCTAGCAGTGCATTACAATAGTCCGGTCTAGAGGTCATGAATGCATGAAATAGTTTTTCTGCATCAGAAAGAGTTAACATGTTTCGTAGCTTGGCAATGTTTCTAAGATGGAAGAATGCTGTTTTGCTGTCTAATATAACATGCAGATTTTTAACTGTCGAGGAAGTAACAGTACATCCGTCTAGTTGCAAATTGTAATCCAAGAGATTCTGTGTACTGTCTTTTGGTCCAATAATAATATCTCTGTCTTATCCAAATTTATAGGAGAAAATTATTGGTCATGCAATCTTTTACATTTTTAACACAATCTGTTAGCTTAGATCATTTAGAAGTTCCATCTGGTCTTGTTGAGATATATAGTTTAGTATCACCAGCATAACAGTGGAAACTAATCCTGTACTTTCTAAAAATATTACTAAGGGGCAACATGTATATAGAAAATAGCAGAAGACCTAGGACAGATCCTTGTGGCACTCCAAATTTTACTGGTGATAACTGAGATGACTCCCCATTTAAATAAACAAAGTGGTAGCAATCGGACAGGTAGGATCTAAACCATCTTAAAGCCTGCCCTTGAATACCTGTATAGTTTTGTAATCAATCTATGAGTATGTCATGATCTATTGTGTCGAACGCAGCACTAAGATCAAGTAAAACTAGCAATGAGATGCAGCCTTGGTCTGTCGCAAGAAGCAAGTCATTTGTAATTGTAACAAGTGCAGTTTCTGTGCTATGGTGGGGCCTGAAACCTGATGAAATTCTTCATAGAGATCTTTTTTTTGCAGGAAAGAGCACAATTGAGCAGACAACTTTTTCTAAAATTTAGACATAAAAGGAAGATGGGTCTTAATTTACAAGTTTCACTAGGATCTAGTTGTTTGTTTCTTATTAACGGCTTATACCCGCCATCTTGAGTGGTTTGGGGGACGTGCCTAAAGACAACACGAGTTAATATAAAAGGCGGTTCTTCTGCTACAGTAACAACTCTTTCAGTAATTTAGTGGGTACAGGATCTAATTGGCATGTTGTTGGTTTAGATGCAGTGTTAAGTTTATTTAGCTCTTCCTGTCCTCTAGTTGTAAAGCACTGCAGTTTATCGTTTGGTGCGATGAATGAAGCTGAAGTACTAGACGCTGTAGAATCTAAATTTGTTATTGTATTTCTGATGTTATCTATTTTATCAGTGAAGAAATTCATAAATTCAACATGTTAAATCAGGCAAACTGCTGCCGATGTGAGCCCAACGAGAGCGGACATGTGGAACACACCATACAAACTAGCCCAACAGATGCTCGCCGACAACCCGACGTTGGCCGATGGCCGACCATCGGCTTGGTGTTTCCCTCTCGGGCTTTAGGCTGGTTGTCAGTTGGAATATTAGAACTAAAAACATTGACATAATACACTCACAGGCATCAATCACTTCGCTAAATACTTGCCGCAAGAATAAAATTATTAAACTACGATCCACTCTGTTCCACATCATTTGAATATCACAACATCGATGTCTGTCAAAAAATAACGTGCACAATACATCATAATATTTACGAGAAGCAGAGGTCCAGGGAGTGAAAGCACTTCCTGGGAAATCCACACTACCGGATGACTACATCAGTGCTTTCCGAGAAGAAGGAGAAAATGGTGGCCTGAGCGGCTTTAAAGGGGTTCAATTATGCTCTTTTACAAAGTCTTGATTTTGTTTTGGGGGTGTACTAGAACATGCTCTCATGCTTGGTGGTTCAAAAAACGCATTATTTTTCACATAATTTACATTATTAAAATACCTTTCTTCCCAGCCTGGCTCAAACGGCTCGATTAGTTCCGGCTTTGATGAAGGTCCACCTTCCGAAAAACAAAATGTGTTGTGATTGGTTAGCTGTCCCAGTGTGTTGTGATTGGCGAACAGCTTAGAAAGTGTTTCATTAATGCCACACCCCTTGCTTCGTCTTTCAACAAAAACGTTTGGGCGAATCCGGCAGGCACTTTACTCCCTCATGTTGTGGAAGCTGTCCTCAGTAAAATGCGCAGCACACAATAGCAAATTGTGGTTATAATGCTCAGGAACAGAGTTAAAAAATAAATTGCAACCACTGTTCCTGACATCATCCGCAGGCGGAAAAATGCAAGCCCAAACAAAGACGCTTGGGCACAGAGGTGAAAAAAACAGCTTTTCAGGCAGTCGCACACCGAACAAGAAGCACAGCGTCGCGTCGCGCCACGTCTTGAAGTGAGTAGATACATGAGTATAATCTTGCAATTGACTTTACTGATTTATACTTCTCTCAACTTCTCAGTTTAAAAAGGTTAATGCATCAAAATTTGATAAAATGTTGTTTATTTTCCAGTAAAAGATGATACATTTTCACATAATTTGTTACATTCAATTACCCCTTTTATTTTGAGATGAAACATTAAAGTTTATCTCGCACATCTAATCATTTTCCTTGTATAAACATGCAATTTGTGCCTGTATTGCTTTAAAAACAAAGCAGTACTCATGGAAATTGCCTGGCAAAAACATTCTAATACTGCTGCACAAATGGTGCAGCAACATTTTGCCATTTTGCCCAGTTGACTTGTCGGAACCAAACCAAGAGGAGAAATGCCATCATGATCATTGAGAAGTGCTAATAAATGCTTCCCTAGAGAGGCATTTTAATGCCCCATCAATGCTCCATCTTAATTATTAATCATGTATGTGTGTTTAGTTTGCATTATCACGCAGGCTGCGGTATGAATGATGGAAGGTTAGCCTCTGATCAATCACTGAAATGTTACAGGAACGCTCAAGCAGAAGGGATCAATCCATTGTTAAGTGTGGGCTTTTTTCAGCTCACAGCAGATTGAAGATTTTAAAAATGCAAAAGCAGAGCGAAATTCCTCTGAGCCCCAACAATGAATCATTCAGCAAATCTGTGTCAGAATTTAAGGATGGTGGTTTTCTGCCTAAGGGAAGCTCGTGTTTCTCACCCTTTCCATGATATAGCTCCATAGGGGAGATAGCATCACCAAGCTTCACAATCTTCATTTAAGCTTGTTGTCTCTGCTTGTTTTCAGCTTTTCCTCTCATAGCGGCTGCATTTAAGGTGCATTAAAGTGATCTTTCACTTACAATTGTACTGAAATGTCAGTATCTTTTCAATGTTGCATTATTCCAAAAACAACACACTCTTAAAAATAAAGATTCCAATAGGGGGTTTTCACAGTCATGCTATAGAAGAACCATTCTTGCTGCCCCAAAGAAGCTTTCAGTGAACAGTTCTTAAAATAATCTTCTTTTTTTTTAGTGTGAAGAATATTTCAATAATCTAGCATTTTTAACAGATAAAGAACCTTTTGTAGAATGGAAAGTTTCCATGGAACCATAGATACCAATAAATTATCTTTACTTTTAAGAGTGTGTGTGTAAAATCTTTTGCGGTTTTCCACACAACAACCATACACCCATATCAAACGCTTCATCTTACTGATATTGCTCAAAATGAGCTATTATTAATGTTTTATGAGTAAAATTATACTAGCTTGCTCTTTTTCCTGCTGTGTTTTAACAAAGCAGAAAGCAAAGGTGAAAATTTGCTGAAAATTCACACTCTCAGGCTATTCAAGATGAGTTTGTTTCTTCATCAGAATGGATTTGGAGAAATTTTGCATTGCATCGCTAGGATCACGAATGGATGGGTGCCGTCAGAATGAGAGTCCAAACAGCTGATAAAAACATCACAATAATCCACAAGTAATCCACATCACTCAGTCCATCAATCAATATATTGTGAAATTAAAAAATGCGTGTTTGTAATAAATTCATCAAGATCTTTTTAACTTCAAACCATTGCTTCTGGCTAAAATACAAGCCCTCTATCCATAATGTTGTTTTCTCCAGTGAAAAAGGCATCTCGTTTGAATCAGGAGAGAAATATGCACAGATCAAGCCCTGTCTACAAGAGAAAACAGTTCAAGACAGTTCTAAACAATTATTTTGGCAGCTTTTGATGTGAGAGGACAACAGTAGATGGACTTTTTCACTGAAGGAAGTGTCTTAATGCTAGATTTGGTGCAAGATTTTAATTTATGGACTGAAGTGGTGTGGATTACTTGTGGTTTTTTGTGATGTTTTTATCAGCTGTTTGGACTCTCATTCTGTCGGTACCCATTCACTGCAGAGGATCCACTAGTGAGCAAGTGATGTTATGTTAAATTTCTCCAAATCGGTCTGATAAAGAAACAAACTCATCGACATCTTGAATGGCCTGAGGATTAGTATACTTACAGCATATTTTCATTTTTGGCTGCAGTATTCCACTAAAGTCGATAGTTCACTTAAAATGTAATTATTTTCTCACCGTCACATCGTTTTGAATCTTTTTGTCCTTTGGAAGACAATGGGACAATCTTTACACTGTGTTCACACTGTTTTCACACAACATTTTGACCACCACTATCATTTTGACCATCAAGTCACCTCTCTAGCTTGTTTTTGGCACACACCTGCTCTTCCTCTTGTAATTTCTGTTGTTAAGACACATTACATTTCAGGATTTCACTTTTATTGGCTGCAAAGTGCTCAGTAAATGTTCGGTTCAAGCTCCGCCACTACAAGGTCAAATATAAGTGTAGAAATGGCTATTTGGCAACAGCAGGCACTTTCTCATCAGCAGCGTCTGTCTCTCCTCTCACAGAGGGATGTTTAGGCCAATCACAAAGCCATTCAAAGTTAAATGATGCAAAAGAGTCTTATCAAATTTCTGTGAAAGCAAGCAGCCGATCAGCTTTAATCTCTTTTGGGAAGATTTGGAAATCCTTTTAAGTCTTCTTTCTCCTCTTTTTTTCCTCCTTGACAGAGTGAAGGTGAGAGTATCTGAAGTGCAGTTTAGCGATGCTCCTGGACCAGTGGACCTTGCAGGGATCTCAAGGTGTTTTTGTTTTTAATTTCCTGCCTGAAATCAATGACACGTTAGAAGCATTACCATTAAGCTGAAAAGAGAAAGATTGGATCTGTTCATTTTCAGTCATTTCTATGATTCTCAATTATGTCACATTGTTTAGCAAATACCTGACTTTAATTTGAATGCTTTTGTAGGGGTGTCCATTGTGGCCATTTATAGTCAGTATAAGACAGTGGATGTAGACAGCACACAAATATACAGTTGAGATCAAAAGATAACATACACCTTGCAGAATCTGCAAAACGTTAATTATTATTTTACCAAATAATATAATTATCATAATATATATTATATATATGTAATTATTAGTGCTGTCCAATCGATTAATAATGTGTGTACTGTATTTTTATTATAGATCTTATTTTCTATATAGTGCATTTACATCATATATACATAGTTACATATTACATATTATTAACTCTATACATGTATGTGTGTATGTTTATATATAAATACAGTATCTATCGTACACCTATTATGTAAACTATATATAATATAATGTGCATTTCAATAAATGTGACGTTACATGTGCCAGTATGTGCACCCATACTTGGAATTGTGCCTGCATTTTAATAAACCCATCCAAAGTCACACCAGACACAGCGTGAACAACACCCACAATCCCGTGAACCCACACCGACAGTGGGCAGAAGCCATTTTTTATGCGTGGCGCCGGGAGCATTGGGGTTCAGTGCTTGCTCAAGGGCACCTCAGTCGTGGTATTGAGGGTGGAAGAGAGCGCTGGTTACTCACTCCCCCCACCTACAATCCCTGCCGACGAGACCTTTGAACCCGCAACCTATAGGTTCGAGTCGACTCTCAAACCAGTGCGGCCCACACTTCCCCCCCCCGAAAGTCCAAAAGAATGCTGTTCTTTTGAACTATTATCAAAGAAGCCTGATGAAAAAGTAACCACAGTTTCAAAATTTAAAGGATGGTTGATTGTGATTTCAACCTTTTTAACCTTTATTTAGTGTTTAATTTTTCTGTTTGAGCATAAACAATATCTCAAGTTACAACGTGACAGTTTCATGGTCAGTTTTCAAAACGGAATATTCTTTTAAAAATGCTGGCCTTAATGCCTCAAAAACGTCTCCATAGGGACTACAAAGACTACTTTCCCAGGTTCTGACATCAAAACCCTGAAAATTTACGATAAAACCCCCCCGCCCACAGGAACATGCAACAAAGGTTTCGGGCGCTGCGTTAGAGAAGGCCATTGTTTACAATACAACCCGTGCACATGCGGCTTAGGTGAATGGTCGGGCGTCAAGCCACTAGAGGCGGTTTAGCGTATAACAACACACTGGGCCAGCTAACCAATCTGAGCCCATAGCGTATTTCTGAGGGAGGGGCTTCGTAAAACCAGGAAATCATCAGAACGTTAATCAGAGAAGGGACAGAGTGGTGTAGAATAAAGGTAAATTATGTGAAAAATAATGTGTGTTTTTAAAAACGATGCATTAACACATGTTAGACTGCACCCCATAAACACAATCAAGCCTGAAAAAAAAAACAGCCAACCACCCCTTTAAGCAGCAAACATTTTTTTTTTTTTACATTCATAGTCACCAGTAATACTCATAAGCCAAGTCATCATATTAGAATGATTTTTTGAAGGACCAAACTTTGGCCAGTAGTGCATATATAGCCTAATACTCTTCCTATTTTTCCAGTAAGCTCTTTGCTAAGATGAAGGCAAAGATCATTCAACTTGACATGGTGCAGTGCAATTTATTAACAAAAATGTTGCAGACCTTTTCTTAAAACTTGTCCTTTTCAAAGTGAAAAGTGCATCAGTAACATGACAAATTTTGAAATTCTGCTATGAAACAACATGTAAGCGATGGCAGCGATTTCTTCGACTACAAAGGCCAACGCAATCGCAGTCAGCCATTAGGAGCTCAGGAACGGAGCGGGAACAAAAGCTTTCATTTGTGACTTGAACACACACAAAAACACTCCCCCAGTTTTTGTGAACTGCAATGTAACATTACTGCAACAATTGCTGCAGTCGGCAGATGGTTAGTGGTAGTACAACAACAACAACATCAACAAGCGCATCCCCCGTATTTGGCTGGGATGACTAATCTGGAAACTTTTTCTCGGGTCAGGTACTCTTCAGAAGAACTGAGATGTCAAATTAGCCCTACTGTTAAAATTTCAGAACTGTCTTCGCCTCATGCGTCTCCAGATGCCCTTGGAAAAATTCATCATAGCAGTGCAGAACAGATAAGGCTGCTGAGCTATAATCATGGCAGTTGATCAAGTCTCTGAGGAGGCAGAGATGGGTTCACTCAAAAGCTCTTTTGTTTTTGATCAACATCTTGTCTCATATATCTGAAGCACGGTGTAAGCATGCAATGCACCGCTGATGCAACAACCGCGCAACAGGAAGCCTATTGAGATCCCATTGTCAGAGTTAAGCCATTGGTGTATTTATCCGGATTATCTCACAAATGCTCATGGGAGTTTAAACTACTCTGTAAATGAGTGAAACGTGAAATTACTGTGTAATTAGTGGTTCTTTCAACTGATGAACTCTATGAATATTGTGTGCACAATTAAAAGGTCATCTAAGCACTGATAGCAAACATCGTTATTTACACTCTAATCTTTATGTAGAGTCAGACTTGCATTGAAATGCAATGAATCTTGCCAAGCTTTACACTGTAACCTTATTTTTTGTCCTTTAAAATACTTTTTTTTCATGAATTTCTTTGAGATCACGACACAGGCCTTATCTTAAAGATGACATTTTGACAATTCAGAAAATGTTCATGAAAATAGAAAAGAGGTACATTATTTTTTATTTTTTTAAAGCAGAATTATTTCAGTCACATAATTCTAAAATATGTTAAAGTTCGGTCCCACTTTATATTAAGTGTCCCTAATACCTGTGTACTTACATAGTAACTAAATGTGTACGTAGTATGTAACCACAGTGTAAGTACACATTGTTACATGGTATCTACAGCTGTAATGTTTCTGTAACTACACACATGTAACAACCCTCAGGATGGTTTGTGTAAGTACAAATGTGTAACAGGACATTGGTAACAATACTTTTTTCACTTCACTAAGTACTCGTGTAACAGGACTTATATAACTATTGTGTTCCATTTTGTAACAACAATATGTATAAGAGTGATTGGAACCATTTGATCCAGGGGGTGGCGATGGATAGGTTTAGGTATATGTAAGGTGGGATCCAGTGGGTGGATATGGGTTGGTTTAGGGTTGGAAATGGATCCAGGGTGTGGAATGAGTAGGTTTAGGGGTGGAACGAATCCAGGGTGGAGACGGGTAGGTTTAGGTGTATGTAAAGTGGGAGGAGTTGGATCTCTAGTTGGAGTTGGTGCACCACTGTAATTCCAGTGTACTTATATGGTAACTCCTCAGGAACGGTCCACTTAATATAAAGTGTAACATTCTGGACACCAACCACAATTTATATGTAAAGCCTAACTTACTGGCCGCTGCTGTGTAACATCAGAGTAATTACATGGTAAATCCATAGGAGTTGTTAAAGTGTAACACTTTCTTTACCAAAATGTGCTGTTAGTCCTGTTACACATTTGAAATTTTATTACCAAAAAGTGTTGTTACCAATGCCCTGTTACACATTTGTACTTACACATACTATTCAGTGGGTTGTTACATATGTGTAGTCATTGGCGACATTTGACTCTTTTTCAGGTGACAATAAAAAAATGTATATATATATAAAAAAAACAATATATATATATGAAATAAATAAATAAAAACTAAAAAAAAATTTTCGGATGTAAGCATCAAAATAATGCCCTACCGTATTGCAATGCATCAAAGCAGTCAATCCAACACACAGTCAAGAATACTTTAAAGATGTGCTTTGGCTTTAGCTTGGCTCTTTCCTCTGACTTGATGGTGATGCTTCCCATTTTCAGTTGATGCCGTTTATTTTGTAAACCAGAAAGTGGCACGCTGCGTTTCCGATGTTCATGAAGTTTTCCTTGTCCTATTTCCTGTGTCCCTTGGAAGGTTTCCGTTTGGAATCTCTGTTGCCAGACACTGAGTAAAAATAACGCTCATATGGGGCTATCCTTCTTTCCACAAATCGCACACCATGCATTGCTGAACTTTCTTCTTTCTAAACTCGTACTTAGGAATTAATAAATGACGGTACTGTCCCATCTCAATAAAGTTACACACACTTTAGTCCTGAATTAGATCTCGCTTTGGACGCCCACTCTGGTTGTGGAGTTTGGGCCAGACCGTCCAGAATTAAATCAACATATTTTATGTTCCGTCCATTGACAATCACTGCTATTTCGAGAGTGAATCCCACATAAATATGCGGATGTCATTCCCGAAACTTTGCAGGGTGTAGCCTATGTTTCCGAAAGTTTCATACAAATTCTGAATGGATTATACCCTAGAAAGTGCGCAAAGCTCGCTCCCTTTATCACTAAAAAGCATCACTCATCTTTGTTCATCGCGATCTTACAAAGTTCCGTTATAATCAATGAAGCTCTCTAAACTGCACAATGAATCTCTTATTTACATCGTGTCTGTACTTAGTCATGAGATGATTCACGAGCATGCAAAACTGCACTTAAAAACTGCGGTGCTTTCAGCGGTGAGTGAATTCTGACTAAATGTTTCTGATTGGCCATTGCGTTTAAGAAATCAACAGATATGTCTGTGATTGGTTACATTGCTCAATGCTGCAAAAACACATTGAGGGTATTTAGCGCTTGGCTAAGCGCTCCAATTGCAGCAGGGCCGACATCAGGGATTCCATGACTCACAACCCCCCCCCACCTATTGTCGCCCATGTGTGTTATTACACAAATATAGGAGCTGTAGATACTATGTACCAATGTGTACTTACACTGTGGTTACATACTATGTACACATCTAGTTACTATGTAAGTACACAGGTATTAAGGACACTTAATATAAAGTGGAACCTAAAGTTCTTTCCCATTCCCATAAAAATATATAAATGTTCATTTAAAATGTAAACATATTCCTCAAAAAGCTCTTACTAATGTATTATTGCATTTTGTTTTTGTATTACAAGTCACCCTAAAAATGTACATTAAAAAACGTATTAGGAATAATACATTTAGGAATTATTTAATTAATATAATTAGGAATACTAATTATTTTCACATTAACACAAATTATATGAAACTAAGAAATATGTAAACAATTATATTAATTTAGATATGTAAACAAATCATTCTGTAATATCTTTCATAATAATTTTTAGAATCTACATGCAAAATAGCTATACTAATAACTGAGTTTATAATTATTTATAACTATATTAATAACTGGGTGCTTTTTCATATATTAGACAGGAATGATTTTCAAGGCAAAAACCTAACCCGTCTTGGCCATCACGACAATGGAGTACTTCTTTTCAATTAGTCTGTCATTACATTCATAAAATCATCATTGTATAAATGGACTAAATGGACTGATCATGCTTATTTTAGTCCTCATGAGTAGAAGCAATTTAACTTCAACAATAAAACCAATACAGTTGTGTAGCACAGCATAACACAATTGTATTTAAATTCAAAATGCAACAATCTGCAACATTCTGGAAGAACTGTCAGCACTATATTTGCGGCATTCCATAAATCAAGCCCGGCGTTGTTAAATACAATGCACTAATGTCTGGAGGATTTTTCTTTTTTTCCCTCTTCGTTTGGCTCTGTCTAGCCCTTGCTAAAGATCCGAGCTTCGCCTCTGACGACCGCAATGACGGCCTTTGCGCATAGCGCGTGACACCACGGCAGGTTGGCCTCCACTATGCTGCTGAACAGCCTCCTCTCATACGCTACACCTCTGCACGGGGATTCTCGCAACTAACCCCAAAAGTGCAAAATTTACCAATTAGGCCACGCTTGGCTGTGTTTTATGTCTGGGTTCTCCAGGGGTATCGCCATTGGGGGGAAAAGGTTGACAGAGTGCATAGGGCCCAGAGGTTGACAGGGGCCCATTATGATGTTCTCTGTGGGCCCCCCATCCCAATTGAACATGATTATGAGGGGGTCCGATAGCAAAGTCAGCACACAGGGCTCAGAATTCCTAGCGACGACACTGGGGGAGACCCAAACAGAAGTCGTTTATATTTTTCACAGAGTATGTTTTATCAAGATGTTTCAATGTAATACTTCATCATATATCAAAATGTGGGACACAAGTAAATATCACATTTCAGTAATATTAAAATTAATTAATTAATTTTAGTCCAGTTCTAAGTGTTCAGTGACTTGGAATGCCTACAAACGCGATCTTTTACAAAAATAATCAATGCAACCCACCCATACCTTTTTGGTGGACCGCGGGTTTAACACTTGCCACATCAACTGTCCTTTTAAGTACAAATGTGTAATCTTTGGGAATTGAGGATCCTAATGGTGAAGTTTTGAGAGCAAAATTGTTGTCAATTTCACTTGCTACAAGGCTCAGGATAAAAGTCATGCGTCCTCATTGTTGATTCTCTTCAGTGATGGTCCATCCATTTCAATAGGAGACGATTGTTGCGCCAGTTTGGACTATTGAAGATGAGCTCCTGGCCCTGAGCCACGGCGGATCACTGGCCTAGATCTGTGTACAGCTTTCTCTCAAGTACAGAGGATTCACGTTGCAGTTCTTGCGGCCGCGGCAGAGTGGGTCAGGACAGTGGTTTTCTGACGTTCTCCTGCGCATGTGGCCTCGTTCACCGCACCTGGACAGTGTCGTATGCTGCAAATCCCTGAATCTTCTCACAGTATTCTTATGGTAGTGGGCCGACCCATTCTTGCATTTGCCCTGCGCCATGTGCTGTTTTTGAATTGTTGGCAGTTCTTCTGAACTTTGGCACCCAGTGCTTGGCTTGAGAGTGAGAGTTCTTCTCCACACTGCTCCTCCATGCACGTGGCTTCTTGGCGACTGTTTCAACATCCCCGGGACTCTCTAACTTTTCATTTTTTGGGTTGTTGCCGCCGAACCTCCCATTTGTTATTCCCAACGTTGGTCCGTGGCCACTACACCGTTTTTGTCCCTTGTCCAGAAATTCCCGTTTTACAGGATCCCATCGCTTTGTTCCCATGCTTTTACACACTCCCCTTTTTTTTGCTGGTTGTCTCCCCTGACCTTCCTTTTCGATCGGGACCCCCTTCCGCCCGCCCCTCTCTTTCCGGGCCCCTACTTCTTCTTTTTTTTTTTTCTACCAACGCCTTTTTTGTTCCCCCCCCCCCCCCCCTCCCCCCGTGGGTACTACTACGCCCACCACCCACCCGGCTCCCCCACCTCCCCTCTCTAACCTACCCTCACCCCAGTCGGTTCCCCCACGTTTTAACCCGTGCCTGTCATTTTGTTGTCCGGGTGTCACATTTTCCCCGGTCTTTCCCTGAAGCCGGCGTGGGGGGCGACAGGCCGCGAACTGTTTTTCTCCTTGGTTCCATTGATTATGCGTTGTTCTGGTCCCCACGCTTCTATCTGGCGCCTACACATCTCGCGCACCCAGCCAGCGCCGCACCGCGGCCCGCCTAGAATCCTGCACGACACCGCTTCATTCCCCCAACTGCTTCACGGGGGCTCTCGCACGCCCTACAGCGCCTGAGTGCGCCGGCTTTGCCTTTGCGTAGCGTCGAGGGACCTTGCGGGCACATATCCAGAAACACGGTGCTGTGTGGCCCGGGACCCGCTAACACGTGTCCTAGGACCCATATTCGTGCTCGTGCCGTGTAGGTGTCGCGCCAACTGCCCGCACTCGCTGCGATTGTACACTCTTTTTTTTTCCTGGCCGCATGCATCAGCCACAGCCCTCGCCTCTTCACTGAATTGTCTCTTTCCCGCCCCCGGGTCCGTCCTTCTAGCTTTACCAGTAGATTGGAGTCCTTGCACCTGGATGTAGGGCTTCGTTGTCGTATTGGGTACAGCCTTATCACCCGTGACACCCAGGTAGCCCCTTCCTGACTATTCCCCTTCCGTTCTGGCCCCTATCTCGGTTTTACTGCCTCAGAACCCGAAACGCACCACTGGCTCCTACCAACCCATTTCACCCTGCCCGTGATCGCACCCACCACTTCCCGAGCAGACGGCACACCCCTACACCGCCACACACTGCATCTCTTCCTTATTCCACCCGTTTCGTGCACCCCGCTTTACCTCCCCCTGTTCCACCATATTGCCACTTGGTCCACCCGCGCACCCCTTGCAAGACGACGACCGCCCTTTTCCCTGACGTCCCGTTACCTTTCGATCCACCCACACTTTCTTTCCCCCCCACAGTTTTTCAGGCCCAACCAAACCACAACACACCGACGTACCTTTGCATAACTTTTTGGACCATCTGCGTACGGGCTCCCCAAGACGAAATTCCTGGTCTCTGCCCCCTAATTTAAGCGCGTATTGACAGCATTTGTGAACGATCGCATGACATGGTAGGAAGTTAGATACTCTTTATTTGGTGACAAAGTATACACCCACATAGACCACACCCGGACCTGAGAATCACCTGCGAGTGTGCCACAACCGAAAAACAATATAAGCGAGAAAACACAAGACCACGAAAAACTAAATGCTCACCACATGCCCGATCCCTACCCCAGGCACACACCTCCCAAAGTACCGTTACGGGTGCCGTTCTTTATGCAAAAACTGACCTAAGACCCACGCCAGTATAAACGTATACCAAACAACAAGTCCGCGCGTGGATTGCCAAAGTTGCCATAGAGCAACGAACAGAACTAAGACCCCATTTAAACCCGCGCAGAGGAGTAAGTATAACAAGCAAGATTACGTACTTACTCGCTGAAAAGGCTCCGTGTGTCAAAAAGACACCAAGGGTCCCCAACTGCACACAAGAAACCCAGACAATATGTGAGAAGTGGCCGATAGTGACGAATGTGTTGGCCTTATTTAAGTTAACAAACAAAACTCTTAAACAATAGCCTATAGGCAAAGGCATATTGGCTGGTTTACTAAAAGTTGTTTACTCAACGATTTTTTTGCCTAAATGATTACAATGAGGAAACAAATGGCGTAAGATCAGTGGTTGGTCAATTTGATTAATTTTTTGTTTTTTATCTTGTACAAAAATGAGGGCCTTAATGTACTGATTAGCCATGAAGGAACCAATTATTCACTATAATATAATTGATTTTACCAGGTGTTTGCCTGTATTTGCACTGCACTGTATTGTTTGAAAAATTCTGTAAAAAAAAGTAATGATAAAATAGTTTTTTTCAATTTATTTCATATATTTTATGTCGATATAGATTTTAATTAGTTTTAATTTGAATTATTTTAGTACATCAAAGTAAAACTAATTAAAATGAGAAATTGTTTCTTGGCAAATAGGCTAAAATAAAGTAAAAAAAAAATAAAAAAAATCAACAATAAGTCACGGTTTTACTGATTTAGTTTTAACCTGGTGGATATAAATTGGTAAAATCTCCACCAGGAGACTTTTATTTAGTTATTTATCCATTCAGTCATTCATTTTTGGTGTTAACTTTATGCCACAAATTATTTTGTTTGGCCTTAATTTGTACTAAAATGAAATAAATGATTTGCCTAAAATTTTACCCCACAGTTGTAAGTCTCCTGTATTTGTCTGATGCCTGTAGAGTGTCACTTATCAGGCTCTATTTCGTTTAATATGTAGGCAGTAGACAGCAAACTCATTGAGTTTCGGAACAGAGCCCAAACCAAGTATTACTTTTGCATCTTTTATATGAGAACACCTGCATAGCGCATTCTTCGCGCACAACCGAGATTTTATAACACAACCACCTGGTGGAAAGCTTTGAGAGGCTGTCAAATTCAGTTTCATCATCTTGTCCTCAGGGATGGGAGATGAGACCTTCAGACATTGATACTGATACACTGAAGCCTGCAAAGCAGACACAATCTCATTCTTATTGATCTTTACGCCCTGCACAATCTCCCGTCCCACGGATTTATAAACTCACGTGAACGGGAAACCCACCCTGCTCTTTCGTGGTAGGGGCAGCCCCCTCGACCTGACATTGAAGATCAACCCACATGGACACACGCTTTAGGTTGTACGTTTTATATGGGACTTTCTAGATGCCGGCCGCACAACGAATGTGGGTCAAGGCTGCCGCATACCTTCAAGTCGCCCGTGTTCAGTCACAGTGTTTTTAGGCCCGGGAGCTAATTATGATACTCGCTGAGCCTGCTATTGACACCACGATCTCGTATAGGTAATATATGGCTTATATTGTGGGGTGATTATTGTTGCGCTTTATCTGGTAACTGGATTCGGTGGACAGTCAGCTGAGGGAGCGGCAGTCTAGGCAGCCCGCCTCCATTCCTCACCGCCGCCTAACATGTGTCTTTGAAGTAGAGAATGCGGCCCATTCATACTTAAGTGTGAATTGGCCACAACTTACAGTGCACGTTGAATGGATAGGCTGATTTTGGTTTTATTTAGGGCATTTAGGGACATTGCAGAGAACTCACAACACATTTGTAAAACAACAAGGACCATTAGATAAGTTTGTTAGTATGGTACGTCTGCCGTGAAATAGGGGAACTGGTGGGCTAGTGTCACCGGGTTAAGGTATCCACGATTATTTTATTGATCAGTGTTATATTGTTTTAGTATGTCATGTCAGCTCGTTTGGATGATATTCTTTTACTGTACAAAATTCCGTGATAATTCTTAAAGTTATAACGTGACAACATATCTAGGTTCGCTACTAACATTTGTTCAACTTATATAATTTTAACAAAAGACGTTAACTTTTGGGGGGGGGGGGGGCCGGGGGGGGGGGGGGGGGGGGGGACATTATGAGGCAACACAGATCAAAGTTATGTTACATTGAATATTATCTTTATAATAAATAAAGAAATTATACATTATACTACAATTTATTACACCCACCAGATCTATATTTTTTTTTTTTCCTCCATATATATATAACCGATAATAATATAACTATAATATAATAACTAATGGGTGTGTGTGTGTTTGTCTACTCTTTATATATACTCATATATATATATATCTGTTGATGTGTGATGTTGTGTGGTGTGTCGTGTGTGTAGAAAATATCTATTACTATATAATATAAGATAATATTATACTTAAGCTAATATATGTGTGTGTGTATATATAATATATATATTTTTTGTTTTTTTTTTTACCAATGTGTTGTGTGTGAGAAAACATTTAAGAACAACGTTTACTAATGTAAAAATCCTTTTCAAGTATCAAGCAACCTCGTAAACTGCATGAAAGGTTTCACTGATGGGCTTACAAAGTTTTCTGGAACCATAAATGCCAATAAAGAGCCTTTATTTTTAAGAGTGTAAGTTCTTTGAATTGCATTCCATTTTAGTTCAATTATGAATGCACACAACCCATCTTTGAAAAGGGTCGAGGCTATGATATTGCAGTGGTCCTCAGAACTTTCACAATTTCTTTGCCAATGGCAAGATTTATCTGTCAAAGATGGACAGAAAACAGATGAGAATGTGATTTGCTGGATGTGAGTGCAGAGTTTAGTTGTGTAATGTATTATTACAGGCCCATGGTGGAAGAGGAAAGCCCTGCTGTGGTTATTGATGAGGATCCTGTTGTTTTATTGAGTGCTAATCCAGGGACTACTCCTACGTTTGAAGACGAGAAGGACAGAAGAGGAACAGGACTACAGTAGGTGTCAATCAAAGCTCAGTCTTTTTTCTTCTGCTGTCAGGATAATCCTTCATGTTCTCTCTCAGACAAACACTGTAATGTCTAAGAATATTCTAGAGCACCGATAAATAACCAGGTAATCCTTTAGCATACTGACATTTAATACATCTATAGATCACATTTTTCCATCTCAGCAGGTACAAAGCCTCATAACTTTGGGCATAAATGTCGCTTTGCTATATTCCGCACATTGATTAAAACGCTTGTTGCACAATTTTCTGTTCACCCTTGTGAATTAAAGCCTGAGGGGAAAGCAGGGCAGACTAGCTGTAAATTCACTAGTTTTTCAAACTCCATTGAGGTTTGCGCTAATTGGTCTCAATTGTGCTGCCAGCTGAAGCCTGTCGGTGCCCGATTTGTAGTTTGAGTCATCATTCATTATTAAAGCGGGTCAGAAACTTCACCACATCACCAAGTTCATCGATAAAAATAGGATTTCCAACTGGGATTCCACATAGCAGAACCTGAAAGGTCACCGAATTGACTGGCTTTAATATACATAAGATCCAGTTTTTCATTTCAGTCTGCTAGCATTGCAAGAAAAACTCTTTAGTCGACAGGGTTGATCGGCAGTGCAGTGAGCGTCACTCTCGACTGCGTGGAGTGTTTGTCTTGTGGAGCAGCGATACTCAAGATCAGGCTTTGAACTTTACAGACGATCTCCAGCCATTCAGCTGAAAATAAACTGCAACAGAGAGCGGCACACATAAAAAATGGCTTATTGATTCTTGATCGACATACAATGACATTCAGCTCATCTGTGGAAATTTTAAATGCAATTTATTTGGAAATGTCACGCTTCTTTTTTCCGCTCAAAGAAATCAAACCTTCATGCATATGAAAGGCGTTGGGATGGTTAAAAAGAATGAAATCATCAATTACGCTCATGAAAATAGCAACTCACAACGAGGCCACGCAGCTGAAGAATACTATGTTAATGCATGCCGTTTAATGTATATTACATTCACAAACCCCTCAATAGAGGCAATCAATGAAGTATAATGAATGCATTTACGGTATTTGAATAAAGTGCCATGGACATTTTTTGACAAACTAGTGACCTTGTTGAGCATCCGCAAATTAAACCCCTCTGTAATCTTTCTAGAGGCTGCAGCACATTTTCCAGATATGTGCACACAGAAATCTCTCTCAGGATAGCTTCAGACATTACGGGCCGTGGGGAAATCGGTACACAGCACTCTGTCGTATTATGTGTCAGTATAGAGCTTGCTTGGATGTCCCAAAAGGACAGTTACTCTGACAGGACTCAATGCATTTGAAGTTGCTATGAAATCCCAGACTGAATTAGAACTCTTTATTTCTAACAGCGTTCCTAGTGAAAAATCACCTCAACAGCGAAGTAAGACCTGGTCATCGACTGGTCTGTCACCCTCATTGACAGAGACAGACAGGGACATGTGAGCAATACAGTGGTCTTATAAAGCTTTTCCTTTCTAACATGAAGGCCATTCCAACCTGCCATGGTTATTTGAGCTTAGTGAATTATTATAAATGAAAATAAATGCCTTATATTTCTTCATCATATGACTAACAGGTAATCTTCAGGTGGAATAAAAGCCATAATTTATGGACTTCTCGGGAAGCCCAATTCCACTGGTGATAACTAAGATTCAGGCATTTTTAGGATCACAACTGGCTGTCTCAAGTCAGTCGTGAACTAGTCTCGCGTAGCCAGACCTTCAGACTGACGGTCTGGAATCCATGGCAGCTTTCATTGGCCAAGGCCCGCCCCCGTTTGACCGACATGCCAAACAACCAATCACAGTTCGTTTCGTTTCAGCGTCACGTTTCGGAGCATGGAAATGTCACCACAATAACAGACCAGTGTGTAAAACTCTCGGCGTATTTTAAAGATTCTGTGCCGTGAACTTTCAATATTTCACATACTTTAGAAAATCCAGCGTTTAGTTGATCCTGATAAGCGCTCGTCATCACAGTTGTAAACACGACGGCTTTCTTCTTTCATGAGTGGGTTTGGCGCCACGGCATCTTTGTTTCCAGGCGGAACGTTAAAGAACGCGACACACACGTCTCCCGGAAATCCTGTATAATTCAACCAATCCGATGACGACTTCGAAACTCCTGAAGTGTTTCCACTTTTGTGTGCCGTATGCATCAGACGTTCAGCCAACGGTCCGTAGGCGTGATGTTTGAGGCTGAGACTAGTTGTGAACAACCTCCTTTCAAAAAGCATCAAAAGTTCCCATGATGATGAAGCACTAGTGGTTTGCAGTCAAATTTATGGAAAACAGTTTTGGCCTTTCTCTTAGTGATGCAAGTACATAGAAAACAGCAAATGGTTCAGAGAACAAGATAATGTTTCTCTTAAGACAGCCGCTTTAAGAGAACTCACTAGTATGTAGGTAACGTATAACAAATCTTTATCAAATACATGAAATAGGGTTAATATATAGACAAAACATTATATATTCATATCTTAACACTGACGAAAATTTTGGATTATCATGCATAATATATTAAGGTGACTCATTGTTGAGTAGGAGAAATAATAATGCTTAATATAGCTGCTGCTACTGTGAAGGCCTGTTCAAACCAAGGAATATAACTATAAAGTTTTAATAATTATTCTAATGCTTTGAGAATAGGGAAGTTCACACCACAGCTATTGACATCCAATCAGAATCCACCTAACTTTAAAGTTTTATAATAAACAATATTATTGTGCGTTGGTGTGGATGGTAATATAGTTATTGTTAGTTATTGTTCAGGGTGTGAGTAGGCCTCAAGTCTTTAAAGTAGCAGATTTGCTAATTAAAACTTATTTTTTAAACTTTAAACTAAACTTAATTTAAACGTATAGAAATGAACAGCACCTTTGAGAAATGACAAATATCATTAAAATGATGTACAATACAAGGTAATACTATTTATGGTGGTTTCACTATACAAGGTGCTTTACAAAGCATAAACGGAAAAGTCACACATTAACTAACTAATACACACATTCACACCAATTCACCAATTGTGTGTATTATCTGGACCAAACCCGAAAAATACTTTTACTTTGCTGAACAAGCAAACTTGATGATACAATTGTCAGATTTTACTGCTGATCTGAATTATGTTATTGAAATGATATAAGAAATATAATTAAAGGTACATTTACACAACAATGATGTATTACAAAACAGAAAAGCTTTGGGTAGACAGTAGCATTGTCAAAACAATCCCTGTTCACACAGATCCATGAAAACTATTAAAAATGCACTTTGCATTTTTATAGTTTACATGGAGACGATAATAGCACTGTTTCGAAAAACTTGCACTTTAAAACCTGTTTTCTAAAGTTTGTGTTTTCAGGCTCCCAAAATGCAGTTGTTGTGTAAATAATGGCTAAAATGTATAAAAAGTCGTAACCGATAGCCTCGTGGGCAGTGCGTCGACAAGTAGCGCCATTGCGCTTCAGGCGTTCAGGCTCGTGGACCTTTCCCGATCCCATCCCCCTCTCACAATTTAAAACAAAATGTATGAAAAAAAAAATCTGTTTTTAGTAAAAAAAAAAAAAATTTAAAAAAAGGTGTTAGTTTTTTTTCTCTCATTGCCCATTTCCCTACACCTATTACAGACACAGAAGATAGCTCCAAGATGTCCACCATGCGAACTGACTTCTTAAGAGGCTTTGGCTATACTCAAATTATGAAGTTTGCTTCTGACAGGGGTCACCAGACTCGGTCCTGGAGGGCCGGTGTCCTGCAGAGTTTGATTCCAACCCTAATCAAACACACCTGAACCAGCTAATCAAGCTCTTACTAGGCATACTAGAAACTTCCAGGCAGGTGTGTTGACGCAATTTGGAGTTAAACTCCGTAGGACACCGGCCCTCCACAACCAAGTTTGGTGACCCCTATCTCACAAAGTTTTGGATGAAAAAAAAGTTCAAATCTTTGTAAAAATGATAATCCTTGCATTCTCGTTTTCACTCTCTGTCATAAACGCAGCATTTGAATCCATTACAAACTAAACGTTGGATGGTCTTACTCAACAGCACCAAGTTCACTATCAATATTCTGCGGCAAAGTTTTATTACATACATAACATTTTTATTTTCTTTTTTTGAGTTGGCATCACTCGGGAAAGAAATTGACAGAATTTCAAATTAAATAAGAGTATCTTATCTACCACTTTTGGCCTTGATAAACTTTTTTTTACTCCCTTGGCCAGTTGAGAGGTAAGATGAACAACTTTTGTTTGTACTTTGCAAATTTTAATGATGTATTCCAGAAGTAAGCGTCAAGCACATACTATATACATCAAACAAATAGTGACATTCAATTTGTGCAGTGCGTTTGTTGCTGTCTAATGTCTCTCCGGCAAAATTTCTTCTTGAAGAATCACCATGTGAGGGGATTTTGAGCCGCAGACTTACCACTGGCTTGTTTTCCTCATCTATATTTGATGAGGGAGGTGATTGTGGCAAGGGTTGAGTCATGGAGCAAAAGCCTTGGGGAGCACAGATTGAGTCAAAGCCAATGCTGTGCTGGTCTCTACAGAAATATGATTCAATAATGAGGAGAATCAGTTTTATAAGTGGTTACTGTACTAAATTTGGACGCAGTTTTCGGGGTCTTGCTCAAACTCTATTATTAAGGATGCAGACAGCATGAGATGCTTTGCTAAATGCTTAATTGCCTGATTTAACAGATGATATTATTCAACAATATCAAGTTCCCTCTGGGAAATGAACTTTATAATAAAACCCCTCACAGAATGCTGAGAATATGAATGATGCTGTGGTAACCTTCAATTGTTTACTTAAAGAGCTTTTTCTATCTGATTCCACCCATAAAAAAATACGGTATAAACTGATGTATATAGTGATGTTAATATTTTCCTATAATAAAACCAGTTAATTTAGATGTTAGCCTTTCTAGGTTACCATTTTTTCCCCAGTGTGTACACTAAACATGACTCAAGCATGCTCTCGAAACTATAAGATCTTCAGCAGGAACACAATATATGACCACTGGTATAGACACATCAATAAATGAAAGAGAACCGCATCAACAATAGGTAGTTAAAAAACAAAAAAAAGTTTTGTGGGGTTGTTTGAGTGGTGACATGATTTTTGGTAAGCCTGTAGTTTCTGCTACAAAGCACCGACACAAAATAAGTATCCTCTGCATTATTCAGAGTTTTAGTCATTGTGGTGGCTCTGAACCAAACCAGTCTACTTAATTATCCCTCAGATTTCTCTTAGGAGATTTCATTAATACACACTTAAAATGTCCTCAGTAATTATTGTGTACAAATGCACAGTGACTTTGAACAGTATGTCCAAACTTTCCTTAAACAACTTTGGTAACAAATTATCTTGAGGGAATACTTTTCCACATTATCTTCTGGGATAGTTGGCAGTGAAAAATTCAGGAAGCGTCTGTTTTCTTTACTAAACATAGTAGACAACATCTCTGAAGCCTGCAAGGCTTTTTCTGATAACCACCAGGGAAGCAGTGCGCTTCTGACTGCCTCGAAGGCCATCTAAATACTCTGAACGTGCAAGCTTGCATTATTTATGGCTCTGTTAAAACTCATAATGGAAATACAAGCGCAAACTCAGTTGCTCATTTTACAACAGAATACAGTCCTTATACTGGCTCTGGCCAGGGGAAACCCAGATGAGATCGAACATCTCACTGGAGACTTTTGATGAAGTCTTCTGCTTTTCCCTTCCGATTCTTACCAGACAAAAAAAACAACAAGAACAACAGTAGTCTCACGTGTCTCCTCAAGTTTCAGAAGGGATCTCAACAATGTCTCAAACTGTGCTCGGATTTCAAAGTCTGCATTCCTAAATAAAAGATTTCAGTTTGAACTCAAATATTTCTCAAATAATTCTTCCAAAAGCAAATGATTTGAACTTGTATGTCAGGACTTATGTTTAAGAGAAACAGCTACTCTGTAAAAAATGATTGTGATTTTAACAGTAAAAGACTGTAAAAATGCTACAGTAAAAACCTGTAAATTGGTTATCAGTAACTTTCCATACTATATACGGTGAATAACTAATTACATTTAATGTAATTTTACAGTAAAATACTGTTAAAATTACGTTTTTTGGACGTGGAAAAGAAAGTGTCATTGTATAATTAACAGTGAAAACCCGTAAATTGACACTCCCAGAATTCCTTGTGCTCATGCTGTCGCTCTTCAACACCAAACTCACTGTCAAGACATGCAAAATGTTTTTTCTTATTTATTGTTATTTCTCTCCATGGAGAATCTACTACATGTGTTTTAAAATCGAGGTCTGTTTTCTGCATGCTCCCGGGATTTTCATCTCATTTTTCGGCGGGATTTTCATTGAAATAACTGTTTCTTAGTTTTTTCTTATCGGTTGTGTACATTAGCGGTTTATCTTACATCTAATGTTGTTAAATTAATGTTTATTGCATTATTTCAGTATCATGTGTGTTACCATGATGGTGTTTAGTGTTTGTGTGAATGACACTGTGTGTGTATATATATATGCATATGCATATATACACACACACAGTATATATTAGTATTTCCCTTCTCAGCTTGTGGAAGAGCTGTTTGTGATGAGCTTTGATTCATCATGTGACTTTCTCATCACCACCTGTTTTTGGTGGTTATCAGTGTTACAATGGTTCAAAACAGATATTAGTAATTCAATATGCTGGTTTATTAACATTACATCAGTTAATGAAACACGTTTTTTTATTGTGAATTTAAGTTAAGTCGGTAACACTTTACAATAAGGTTCATTAGTTAACATTAGTTAACTACTTTAGTTAACATGAACTAAGCATGAACAATACTTCTACAGCATTTAGTAATCTTAGTTACTGTTAATTTCAACAGTTACTACTGCATCATTAAAATCAAAGGTTGTGCTTGTTAACATTAGTTAATGCGCTGTGAATTAACATGAACTAACTATGAAAACTGTATTTTCATTAACTAACATTAACAAAGTTTAATAAATACTGTAATAAATGTATTTTTCATTGTTTGTTCATGTTAGTTAATACATTAACTAACATTAACTAATGGAACCTTATTGTAAAGTGTTACCGTTAAGTCTGTAAAACCTAAAATGTTGCTACCATATATTTAACGGTGAAGTTCTGGCAACCACAGCTGCCGGTATTTTACCGTGAATGTCAAAGATTTTTATTTATTTTTTTACAGCGTAAGACAAATAAATTAAACAAATGAGAACTCAATGTCTCTTGAGTTCTTAAGTTTCTGAGCAATAAAATGTACCTTTGGGTGAATCATTTATAAAAGAAGTTTAATTGCGCATCTTTCCTATACTCTTAAGTCAGAGAGCATGTGATACTTTTGAGAAATGACATTGCAGCATAGTCACTCCATATTCAAGTGAGGTCCGAATAGCCCGCACACCTTCCCTTGCGATATATTGGAGAGAGATGTGCCAGACGGGCTCCACAGTTTTGGATCCCAAAATTCAATCACCCAGAATCATTACATCTGAGCTGTCAGTTTACTGGCAGCCATATTTGTAAGACCTCTTTTGGCTCTAGATGCACAGTGAGTATATTACAAAGCATGGTTATTAAGAGAGTTCCCATTCCTCATACACGCCTGGACAGGACCCCACGGAAGGATGAATTCTCTTAATTGCTCATTATGTTTTCCAAGAGACAAATCTTCTTCTGAAATATTCATTCTTCTGGGGAATCTGAGGCTACATTGATTTGCGACACTGTTCATTAAGACTGTATACAGCATTTGGATGCCTCTAAATATATGGTGTTTATTCACGTTGTGAAGGTTTTTGGCTCCACCAAGAGGACATTATGATATCTCTGATCATCACAGTCCTGGTTTTGCTTTGAGAGAGAGCGCTCATGCTCTTTTACTCCAGTAAATATTTCCCAGGGTAGATTTATTTTGGAAAGTAAATGGAGGACTTTGCTACAAAAAAGCTACTGAATATTTCAGCTGTTGTGTCAACTAGCCTTAGTCAATGCACCTAACATGTTGTGTCTGAGAATAAATATAATCAGATGTGTGATAGCAGTCTGTTAATACTCTGGCATAATTCTTATGGTCAGAAGTAAGCAACCCTCAATGGTTTAAAAAAATATATACGTCTGTGGTTTGTCTGTGATCTTTTTTACGGAAATGTCTGAAGAAATACATAATGAAAACAAAATGTTGGTCTGTACACATGCTAATGAATATACTTGCGATATGCTAAATTAAATAACAAAAACTTTTTGTAAAAAAAACAATTTTTTTTTTTTCCATTAAAAAAAATAATTTATTTTCTTTTTTATTATTTTTTACTACTATATTTATAGATGTTGTGCACCAAATATCCCCCAGGTCCATTTTTTATAATTGCGATCAGTCATAAATTTAATCTTTTAAATTATGCCTCCTTTAAGGATAACAAATATTGTAATTAAACTAATGTAGAAGTCAGTATTCATGAATCAAATCATATTCTGAGCTAAGCTTGAAATAATTGGTCTGCCCATTACATAAGATTTAATCTGAAAATGATTTCTATAACAATACATTTGTTATCATAAGATGTCATGTTTTTTTCTACATTATGGTGTAGAAATTTGTAGCACCATTACGTAGTTCTAATAGTTTCTAAATTAAGATATTTACAAAATACAACCCAAAGTGGAAGTAAATTTATTTTATAACAAACAGCAATTCTACATTTGCAAACTAATTGATACAACCAAAGTATGATTTACAGAAGCATAACCAATTGTGCATTATGAAAATATGATCACAAATGCAAAAACCAATTCATGGACACAGAGCATATGCTTATTTATATGATAATTTATTTATAAGAGTGCTGCAGCTAGATGTTAAGAACCCAGAAGACTAAGTGACAATGGTTCCTTCGAGATTTTCCAATGGGGTTTTTCAATTTATGAGAAAAACAAGGTCTGTGGTAAACAAACTGATGAAACTTTGTGTTTGGACACATCTCTATGTGTATTTTGGAAAAGTATGTTTTTAGGGTTAGGGTGTTTGTGTCAAACGAGTAATCGCGAGTAAGGCATCATCCAAATAAGAGTTTTTGTTTATATATATGTGTGTGTACTGTGTCTATTTATTATCCATATGTAAATACACACACAACAGTATATATATGTTTTTGAAAAATATTACAGGTGTTATTTATATTATATGAATTTAAATATATACATGTAAATACATGTAAATGATTTAAAAATATTTACATGCATGTGTTTGTATTTATATAATAAATATACACAGTACACACTATATTATGTAAACAAAAACTTTTATTTTGGATGCGATTAATCTCAATTGATCGTTTGACAGCACTTGTTTCTAGTAAGTAATTAGATAAGACAGTTTAAGATGTCAGCGCGTGCCGTTTATGTTGTAGAACAAAACGTCAAAGTATCGTTAAGTTATGTTTACCACAGGCTTTATTTTATTAATAATTTGAAAACCCCCATTATAAACCCCAAAGGAAAATTTCGAAGGAACCAGTGTTCTTCCTCTGTGTCCAATAGACCAAGGCAGAAAAAAAAAAACGGGTCCTGGTTTCAATCACATCTACAACGAGGAATGTTGTGGTGGTGGCTGTGAGCCAGAAGTACCACGATAACATCACATCTGCGGAGCGCATCTTAGCCCACCTGATGTCGGTCAAGATTGAGATGGGCAACAACATCCTTTGAGTCCTTTCCTCTTATATGCACCACATTGGGTTGCACTGATCTGGAGAAGGATGAGTTCTGAAGCTTTCCACCGATCAATACAGAACATCAGGCATGTCAAAGATATAAATGGTTAGCTCTAGAAGAATCCGCTGGACATCGTTCACCACTGGAAGGTGCACTCGCCCAGGTTTGCAATGAAGAGTACCAGCATGCACTGATACAGGTCCGGTCCTGCAAATCACAGCAGCAGAAGTTATGGTTGCAATCAGAAAGATGAAGATGGGAAAAAATAACTGGAACAGACAACCTCCTGGAAGCTTATGGAGATGCATGGGGCAGAGACGCTTGCGATGCTCTTCAATACGATCATGAACTCCAGTAACTTAGGCCATTGACTTGGCTGACAAGCATCACAATGCTGATATGGAAGAACAAGGGTGATGTCACGACTACTTCAAATACCTGCCAATCCTTCTGTCACATGGTAAAGATATTTGAGCATATCCTGGACCACAGACTCATAACAATATCACTCAAACTATGCAGTATATGCATAAACGGTACTATAGGAAGGTCGATGTATCAAGGCTTCACAAACGAATGAACGACGAGACGCACACTTGGAAAGGTGGAGCTTAAAGTACCATCTGACGGAGAGTGCTGTGTTGTGTAAACAATTATCCGACTGAAAGCGCAAAAAAACTGTACAAAATCCACATAAGTCATGACATATCAACCTTCCAATAATACCGTTTCATGTAAACACGACTAACTGGCCGAAAGCGCTGGCATCTGCCTTATGTAAGCCTAACTGCAACCCGACTGAGGTTGCTCACAACCATGTTGTATAACTGCAACTCCAAACACATAAAATATATTATTACTTGAAGCAGAGTAGAGCAGAAATGCCCAATAATGTACCTACCAGAAGAGTTCAGTTCCAGGCCCGATCAAGCGCCAACGACCGTGTTGTGCAAATGCAATTAACATTATACACATTTTCACAGAGACTCTTACCTGGAAAAGCAGGAAAATGTTACCTTTACTGCTGTCGCTTCAGAAGGAAGAATTGTATGAATTTGTAGCATGCTAGTGTGCATGGATAACCGGATTGAACCGGATTCGTTGCTTCGCAGCACATCGGAGCACAAACACGGAGCATCCTGCCGAAAAATGAGATGAAAATCCCGGAAGAATGCAGAAAACAGACCTCGATTTCTAAACACATGTAGTAGATTATCCATGGAGAGAAATAACAATAAATAAGAAAAAACATTTTGCATGTCTTGACAGTGAGTTTGGTGTTGAAGAGCGACAGCATGAGCACAAGAGTTATAACAGATTTGTGAAAATTCTGAAAACGACGTCATAGATATCATGTCAGAAACGTATTGTTCAACTGACCCTTCACAAAGACCCGGCCCCCTACATTACTGTTGCTATGTTCGACAAACCTTGGAGCTCTCATGAAAGAGACCAGTGAAAATACATGGTGGAGCAAAGAGGAAACTGGCAACGCGCAGACAGAGCAGTTTACTTTTAGTATGAAACAATGTCTCAGCTTTCAAATTTTGTATTTTTTTTTTTTAAGAAATTCAAACAATACCGTTTTGTGGCCCTTTAATCGTTGTAGCGCCTCAGTTCAAGCGGCATGTGAAGCGATCATCTCTAGTCCTTAGTGATGTTACATATGACACTGGAGCTTCAAAGCGTGTATCGAGTACGCAGCGCAATTTCTTACGAAGCTCTGTGCCGGAGCACATATTGTTTTCAGAGAATCACGTGATCAACGAAAAACAAAGCCTCACTTTCTTTCCAGTTATGTGAATGCTTTGCGTGTCGGAATGTTTGAACCCAGACCAGTTCTCTACGTGTTTATTAAATTCAAGTCCTACTTTACACTATTCTACTCTACTCCTGTCTGGTATGTCAGAAAAAAGTGGCATATTAAGCGTTAGGATTGGCCAGATCGCCTGAATGAACGAAAAATGTAAATAAATAAATACTGTATATATATATATATACACACACAACCACACACTCTATATATATATGTATATATATATTTAGAATTAAAAATTTAATATAGCCATTAAGGGGTGGTTGATTGCGATTTCACTTTTTTAACGTTAGTTAGTGTGCAATGTGCTGTTTGAGCATAAAAATATCTGCAAAGTATGAAGCTGAAAGTTCAATGCAACCGAGATATTGTCTTTTAAAATATGGAAGTTTAAAGGGGTAATATGATTCCGATTTCCAGTTTCCCTTGCTCTTTGCGCGGTGTTACAGTCTTGGCGCATAAAGAAGATTGTAAGTTGCAAAGACAAGTTTCAAAGCCAAAGAGATATTTTTTCTTAAAAGTAAGCAAGTCAGCAACACATACTAAAAACGGCTCGTTCTAACAAGCCCCACATGTCTACGTCACTATGTGGAAAAATTTGCATAACGCCACCCAAATGTGCACGCAAAAAGAAAGAAGGTGTGGTTTCAGGAACAGCAGTAGTGTTTATGCAGTCATGTCAGGGAGATGCTGTGTGATTCAGTGCGAAAGCAAAAACACTTTATTTGGCCCTCCGAAAGTAGATGCAATTAGGAATCATTGGTTACGATTTATTTACAACAGAACAGCACAACCCAAATTTTCTAATTTGTGCAACGCATTTTATGGACGCATTTTTGAACCTAGAAGAGTACAAGGCTGGATGTGCACAAAGGCTATTTCTAAAAAAAAAAAAAGGGTAAATTCCAACTTTGCTATGACAATCTGGCGCTTCTGAATCAGCGACTGTACGTATGTTTGGTTATTAGTTTAAGTATTTGCTATTGACTGTTCAAATGCAGAGTTTATAGCATCATCTGACCCCTTTAATGCCTACAAAAGGGCTGCAGGGACATACAAATGTTATTCCCGGGTTTGTGACTCACAAACCCAGATAAAAAACTCCGCGCCTGGAAAGGCAGCAAAGGGCAAGGCCATGCTGCGCTGATTTTAGGAAGACGGAAGAGAAAACTAGGGGTGCATGAAAAAATATATTCATATATGAATTGCAATTCTGTGTTCTAATGATTTTAATGGATTCACAAGTTTCAAAATCAAAGTTCTAAAGCAGCGGTTCTCAATCCTGTTCCTCGCGTCCCCCTGCTCTGCACATGCTCTGCATCTCTCTCTCTCTCTCTCTCTCTCTCATTCAGCTCAGCTCCAACAATGAACTGTTCCAATTATACACTTATTTTCACATAGCTATGAGAAGCATTAAACATAGACGTGCAGTTGCTGTACTGTATTAAAGCTTTAATCAGGATAAAACCATATATTAAAAGCTAACATAAGCAGTAGCATTTACAAATACCAGCAAATCTAAAAGTATGAGACAACAACAAAAAAAAAACATAGGCCTACCATTAAAATCCATGCTTGCACAGGTTCTGCGCGATCCTCTTCAATAACATCCTCTGTGTCTCAATCGGGCTCAAACTGATAAGCGATATTAAAGGGATAGTTCACCCAAAATGACAAATTTGATGATTTATTGCTTACCCCAGGCATCAGACGTAGGTGACTTGTTCTTCAGCAAAACACATTTGATGAATTTTAACTTTAACCTTTGCAGTCTATCAGTCGTATAATGCATGTCAATGGTAACAATCTATGAGAGTAAAAAAAACATACACAGACAAATCCAAATTAAACCCTGCGGCTCGTGACGACACATTGATGTCCTAAGACACGAAACGATCGGTTTGTGCCAGAAACCGAACAGTATTTAAATAATTCTTTACCTCTAATACATCACTATGTCCAACTGTCTTTGAGCGCGCACACGGCATCCGGTGCGTGAGGTGTGTTGATAACGCTATTTCTGAGGGAGGGGCTTCATAAAAGCAGGAAAAGATCAGCCCGTTTATCAGAGAAGGGATAAAGGTAAATTGTGAAAAATAATGCGTTTTAAAAAAAAAAAGTAAGCATTAACACATGTTAGACTGCAAACCATAAACACAATCAAGCCTAGAAAAAAAAAAAACAGTCAACCACCCCTTTAATAAAGCCTGTTTTTATGTTTTTCTATGTTGTGAACAAAACAGGGAATGATAATAGGCTCTAAAAATGCTAGGTGGATCTCAGTGTAAGAGTATAGTAAGCTAGTTCAGTGCAAGTACAGTGGTAGGCTTGCAAAGACATAATATGACATGACGTGTCAAAAGACATCTCGATCTCTGTGCGATAACATATTCAACTTCACATCAGTCACTCATGAATATTTAAATGACACATGGGTCCACCTGGCCAGGTGCAGATGAAGAGAGACAAGCGGTTCAGCACTGATCGGTCATACATGTGACATTACAAAACACAATGATGAATCTGTGTGTGTGTCTGTGCATTCATCAAATCATCTTAACACCCACCAGATCAATTTGACGCATGCGGTAGATACGGCATGAGTTCTACACCAGTTTATCGCTTTCAGTCACCCTCTCTATCGAGATGAGCCCTATAGATCAACCTTTAAATATAATGACCAAGACATTACAATGGCCTAATTTAACACTGAATTACAAATGAGATCTGCCTTGCCAAACACCACTAACTAATAATGACATTACATGCTATGCTGCAGTGATTTTCTGTTTCCAGAATGCGAGTTATATTAAAGTAATAGTTCATCCAAAAATGAAAATTACTCACCTCGCCATTCAAGATGTAGATGAGTTTGTTTAATTGGAACAGATTTGGAGAAATTGAGCATTATTAGTCCAATCAGCTGATAAAAACACCACAATAACCCACAATCTTTCAATTAACATATTGTGAAGTGAAAAGCTGTGTTTGTAAGAAACAAATTGAATAATTAAGTTTTATTTTCTTTTTTACGTCAAACTGCTATTTCTTTTTCCAGTGAAAATTCATCTCGTCTGAATCAGGAGAGAAATTGCGACGTGAAAACCGTTATAACAACATATTTGGGGATTTTGATGTTTGAGGTCAACAGGAATGGACTTTTTACTGGAAGGAAGTGCTATTTTGGATTATGGACTCTGCCAAACGGTTTTTTTTAAAGTTAAAATGGCTTGATGGATTTGTTTCTTACAAACATAGACTAAAACATAATGAGGAAATGGGGCCGAAAAATGGATAATGAAGATGGTGAAGAAGAAACAAACTCCCTCTAATCGCGGATGACCTGAGGGTAAATCTATTTCATGTTACGACTATGTGTGAGGTTTGAAAATCCCAAGTTTGGAATGTGTAAAAATCCATAAAATGAGCACAAGCAACACAAAAGCTGGTATTTTAAATGTAGATTTTTTATTATTAAAATTTGCCCAAAAGATACCCAGTATAATCCAAGTACATATTGATTATACGGCGTATTCAAAAGTGTCATTAGAGAACAATTAGATCAGGGTGAAATATCTCCAAAGAATACCACTATACAGGTCAGTAAGCACAGATTTGCTTAAACCAGCGGGTCATGATTGTTGAGTGTGTTCACTGTCGATGACCATTGCCCAATCAACAAACTTAGTTTATCCCGGATTTGCCATGAAAAAATCACTATAAAAAGTTCAGGTCTATGATTCTACCCGGGGAACCATGGGCTGCTGTGAATTACATTATTATTGGAAAACATCTGATGATGAGACAGTTGAGTGGTTTTGATTTGCAGATTCTGTGTCTTGTGTAATACCATAAGTTGTAACAAAGTTTAAAGACAGGTTTCAAAAATGGACATTATATTGAGACATCCACTAAACCCAGGACTGTATATTCAGCATTTTTGAAACCAGCAGCATTTTAGGGACACCAAAGAGATATTATCTATCTTCCAGAAAAATGAATGCCATGGAATATCCTGCTGTTCCCACGAACAAGATCTAAGCCAGTGTACCCAAATGTTTGATGGAGGTGTTTAGACCTTCATTTGTTCGTTGGGTGAGATTTAACCGTTCATGCCCTTAAATAGATTGATTCAATTTAGTCCACAGGGAAATATCAGTCCACCAAGGCTCAAAAAAAGTGCTTTAAAGCAACACAAATACAGAGTTACCAATTAGGTGCTTTATAGCTATATATAAAAAAAAAAAAGAAAAAAAATTATTAATAAAATGATCAGAAAAAGAAATGACATGACAGATCACTTTTAGTAATTAACAAAGCATAAATGTACACATATTTTCACTTCCTTTCAGTGCATAAATAAGATGATTAATGGACAATAATTATTGAGTTATGCATGTACGACGATATAACAATGTGTCTTTGTCCAGATAACCATAAAGGTAGAATGTAAACATCAGTTCATTTATTTGTGAACAAAAGCATATTATAATGGAGAGCACAATATATAGTATTCCAGAGCTTGCTTAGACCACTTTCAGTTCTTGAGGTCTACTGAAAGCCTTTAATACACCAGAAAATATTTTTTATTTGATAGGCACAAAGGCAATTTTTAACTTTGCCCGAAGACACATATTTCTATAGAGCTATGCTATTCGTGCATTTTGTGTCTTTATGGATACAAACAGAAAGCAACTTTCCTCATGTTGTGCCACTTTAAAGGTGCATGTGAACAAGAATTTTACATTGTTTTTCGTACACTTGCCGCAGTCTACTAGCTGTGGTCTTTTGACATCCATCGCAACCAAGCTAATAAACCATAATACACAAATAACACAAACAAAAGAGATACATGTGAAATTTACATTAGGACACTATTTCCTGATGAGTTCAGCAAGACATATCGAGATGTAAATGAATGATTGTTATACATGAAAGCATTAAGACCAATTTATTAAAATGCTATGCCTGAGATTTGAAAAAGGATGCAAACAGGGTTCCCACACAAAAGACCAATGAATTTCCATTCTTTTTTCATGTGAAGACACATTTTTGACATTTTGACTGAACGCACTCAAAATGAGCAATTACTAGCACATTAATTTGAGCATAACTAAATAAATACATTAATAATAATAAAATCAAAATATTTTGTTTAATTCTATAAGTTTTAATTCTCTAATTAATTTTTATTGACTGTGGGAACCCTGAATATTCCTTGGTTAAAAAAAAGCTGCTAATAAACATGTAAACCACAAATGCAAAAAACACAAGTTAAATGATCACTGACAAATCATATGTTTTTATATGTAAGACAAATTATGTTAAAGTAAAGAGAAAGAGATCAACAACAAAAGAAAAAGAAAAATCTATTTCTGAGATTAAAATGTTTATAATTGAGGATATTCTTTTTTACTCTTATATTGAAGCAAAATTAAAGGGATTAGTTCACCAAAAAATGAAAAATTGATCATTATTTACTAACCCTCAAGCCATCTTAGGTGTATAGGACTTCCTTCTTTCAGACGAATCCAATCGGAGTTATATTAAATATTGTCTTTTGCAAATACAAGTGTTTTAAGGGCTGTCAGAGGGTGTTGCAGTTCATCAGTCCAAAAGAAGTGAAATCCATCCTTAATAAAAAGTGCCTCACACGGTTCCGGGGCGTGAACAAAGGCATCCTGTAGCGAATCTATGCATTTTTGTAAGAAAAAAATCCATATTCAAAACGTAATAATCACTATAATCTAGCTTGCGCCAACAGTTGTACACAGAAGCAGCTCCGGGAGGATGACGTATGAGTTCAGCGCTGCGCATGCGACGGTGAGTCTCATGAAAACCAACGTTTGTTAACAGGAGCAAAGAAAGCAAAGTTTCCTAATTTTAGCAAAGGAAAACCAGTCTCTACTTGGCTTTTATTGAAATCCTCTGACATTTTTCTTTAAAAATCCTCGTTTTGTACTTCTAATTTTTGACCGTTGTTTTGTTTTGATCTCTACCCTGAGCTTCCACGTTCGTCACTTCTGAGCGGCGCATGCGCAACGCCGACATCCATACGTCATCCGCCCGGAGCTGCTTCCATTTACAACAGTAAGCGCAAGCTAGATTAAATTGATTATTACGTTTTATATATGGTTATTTTTCTTACAAAAACGTATCGATTTGCTACAGGTCTTGGTTCACCCGCCGGAGCCGTGTGAGGCACTTTTTATTAAGGATGGGCGCTTTTATTTAACTTCTTTTGGACTGAAGCAATGCAACACCTGCTGACTGCCATTAAACAGCTTGGAAGATCAAAGACAATTTTAATATAACTCTGATTGTGTTCGTCTGAAAGAAGAAAGTTATATACGCCTAGGATGGGCTAATTTTCCGTTTTGGGTGAACTAACCCTTAAATGTATTTTTTACGTTCCATATCACGTCTATGCTGTCAACAAATAAATGGGTGACAAACAATTACGGAAATACATGGGACCCAATTTAAAATTGGTGGTATTCCAAAGAAAGACTGTATTATTAAAATCACAATTCAAGTTCACTTCATTAATGGAAACTTTGGCATTTGATGTAGACAAACCTCAAGGGCTGTACAATAAAAATAAAAAAAAAACAATAAATGATCTCAACTTCACTACTTTCACTGTTATTTCAGTCATATTGCATCAGTAAATCACAGAACATTAACACACAAAGGTTTAATTCTTTTCAAATCACAAAAAAAATTGAGATAAAATTCACAATACAACAGGTCTGAAACAGGCAGGGTCATACTGGCAGCATATGAAAAAGAAACGTCAAATATATTTTCGTACATCCTCACTCATGAAATTCCTATTTTCAATTACATCGATTTAAAAAAAGAAAAGGTTAAAAAGAAAAAAAAATCCTGCAATGGCTCTGGAAACAGGAACTAATACGCAATATCTGAGGCATAATATGATAAGTGTTTCTTCTTTGTTAAGATAAATATACAAGCATTATAGATTCATTTACCTGAGTAAGATATCATAAACTATACAAAGCTTTTAAAAGACTAAAGCACATACATTAGACGAAGGATTACAAACATGTTACTCCACTGATGGTGTAGGTAGTGCAGATTAGAGAAAGGCGGGTGGACAGACATGAAAGTGGCTACACAATTCATACCTTCAACATCAAGAACCGCTCCATCACTCCTCCAGAATCTGATGCAGGACCTTCAGTAGGTTCTTCAGGCCGTAGATGTAACCCTGGTCGGGAACGTCACTAGGGAAGACATGTGCAAAGTCAATCATCTTTACCTCCACGTCACTGACCATTTCCTGTCCCGCTTCGCTCTTGCTCTCTTTCCTGTCCTCTTCCAGTCTTGCCAAGCCGCGGTTGCTGTTGGGCTGCTGCGAGGAGCTCCAAACGCCATTGTCCTGTTTGGCTTGGTAGTGGCTCCGGCCGCAGCCTTTCTTGTGCAGGGAGTACATGGTGGAGAGGCTCTGATCGATGTTGTTGTTCTGCTCACAGGCCTCGGGTGCGATTGGGCTCTCCCGTAGGGTCTGAGAGACGAGACTGGGCACGCAGACGCCCTCGTAGACAAAGAGCAGAGAGCTTGCATAAAAGTTGAACCGACTCTGGCCCTCAAACCACTGAAGGATCTTCTGGACTTTGAGGATGCTGGCAGTGATGGCGTCTTTGCGGAGAATGTCATCGTTGTAGAAGAACTTGGATAAACCTGCAGAACAATGAGGACGTTATTCGTAACTGAATTGGTACATATAAAAACACAACCAGTCAAAAGTTTGGAGTAATTACAATTTTTGAATGCTGTTGAAAGAAGTCTCTTATGCTCACCAAGGCTGCATTTATTTGATCCAAAACACATAAAAAAATCAGTACTATTGTGAAATATTGTTACAATTTAAAACAACTGTTTTTTTTTCTGTAATGCAAATCTAAATTTCCAGCAGCCACTACTCCAGTCTGATCTACATTTTAATACATTTTTATTCCGTGATCAATTATTATTAATGGTCCTTATTACTATCAAAGTTTGCTGCTAAATATTTTTGTGGAAAAGGTTTTTTTTTTCAGAATACCTTGAAGAATAGAAACAGCAAAAGAACATTTATTTGAAAATCATTTTTTTTGTAAAATTATAAAAGACTTCACCGTCATTTAGGATAATTTAACAGTGTTTTAGTGCCATGTTAAAAAAAAAAATTATAATAAAATAAAAAATAACACATTACGAGATTAAAGTCGACGAAAGATAGAAAATAAAGTTGAAATACTACGAGGATAAAGTCGAAATATTTAGAGAATAAAGTAGAAATATTACAAGAATAAAGTCGAAATATTACAAGAATAAATAATCGAAATTAAAGTTATAATATTTGCAGAGTATCGCCTATATGCGACATTGCAAAGAGACGAGTGAGAAGCTGCGAGGCACTGGAATGATTTGATATTGTTGCGTCGAGCGGCGCATCATATTACTGGGATGAGAGGAGTCAATTTTAAGACTAGCGCGAGGAAACAGTTAATATCAAGAATATGATATTTAGTAACAGACTGAACAGGAACAATTTTTATCTTAAAGGTGCATTAGGAGATCTTGGAAAACTGAAAGCGAACGTCCCACACTCCCTGCAATCGGGGAGGGTGGTCAATCCACGCCCCATGACCTCATATCGCTCACAGACCAGAACCCAGAGAAAACATTACTACAATAGGTACCTCAGCAGTTTCCAATTCAAGCCCCCACCAATATAGCGAGGCAATGGTTTCCTACAAAGGGGCATTAAAGTGTGCGAGACAAAATTTAAATGTATTTATTTACAGCAGGATATTAGTCACATCACACTTCTATAGTAAGTTTGTCTGTGTCTTGTGAAAGACGCTGCGCTGCGTAAATCCAGAATGATTGTTCGAAAGTGAAGTAAACTTCATCTGATTCCCTGCTCAGGGAGTTGGAGCAATGCCACTGTTAAGTATCATATTGATCGGACAGCAGTGCATGCCACGTAGCTCACTTCTAACGAATGGTTATCCTGATTCGGGTGTGTGTAATATGCAGAGCGGGCGTGAGGCGCGAGGACTGATTGGCAACCGTTGGGCTACATCATGTTTCATTCACCGGCGAGAAAACTTTAAAAGGACTACAATACCAGGAAGGAAGATCGAGTTGTTGATATTTGTTTGCCATTCTCACTCTGTCTGCACAGCATGCGTGAACGCGCTGATGACGTATCCTGTCTGCGCGAACCATGCTAATGCACACGTTAACAGGCAGGTAGAAAAGCCAATTAAAACGCTAGGACCGAGCGTTTTGATTGGACAAACATTTATTGATCCTACGCCTTCCACAGAATACATAAATACAGATAAATACATTTAGACAACTCAAATTAATGATTGCTATCGGGATGTGAAGAAACTTTCAACCATATAACAAAAACAGTTTCTGAAAGACAATCACCAGTGCACCTTTAACATAGCTCACCACACACAATCGACATACTTTGGGGGGCGCTGAGCTCCTTATTAACCTGTTTTAATCACTAAACATAGTGGATATTAGCAAGAAATCATACCATGTTCATACTCGCGGGGACAGGATGCTGAGGGAAACAAATATTTCATGTCTCGATTGCATCGTTAAAATTTGTGAGTCGCCCAGCCCCCCTTGATGTTTGGCAACTTCAAATAAAACAAAGCCTTCAGCTTTCAAATCAATTGTATAGCAAAACACAAACAGTGTCTAACAATAGTGTTTTTTAAGATTTTTAATGTGGCGTGAAGAGTGCTGTACGGTATTAATGTGACTAAATTCATTAAAATTTTAGGCTACTGTTTTCTTTTTGAAAATTCATGTTTTATTCACGGTATAAATGATTGGACATAAAATTTGACGTCTTCCATTCATTATGTGTAGCGTGCCAGCCACCCAGTAATCGCAATAATTTTGTTATTTTAATCATTTTAATATAACAGCTCATTCAAATTCTGTCAGATTTATCACAAAATACATATTATAAATGCGTTTTCCCTCTTTATTTCAAGTTTATAGCAAGACATAAAAGTGAAGGAACTTTTATGGAAAAAAAAAAACAGTATAGTCTAATTTAATGAAACGAATGTCTCATTGTAATCGGAAAGATGATTGACTCACATGCCGCTTAAACTGAAGCCAATACAGCGTTCTGTAACGCCCATTAAAGAGTGTGAAAAACGCATTATTGTAAGACATATTGTTTGTATTTCTCTATAAAACTGACAGAATTTGAAAGCTGAGACTTTTTCATATCTCACGGTGCTCCCCAAATTCCATCTGGCATGCTCTCAAATAGGCTAGAATATACTCTCAAAATATAACTTTAATCTCGTAGCCTACTAAGTAATTTGACTTTATTCTCATAGTATTTCGACTTTATTCTCGTAATATGACTTTATTCGCGTAATATTACGACTTTAATCTCGTAATCTTAGAAAATCAATTATTCAAAACTTTTTACAAGCAATTTACATATAAACAAAATATAATCATTCCTTGTGTTCATACCTTGATTATTTATATACTCTAAATATTTTTTTTGTGTGTATTTTACATTACATTTTACCTGTATGCATTTGCACAAGGTTTTTTTTTTTTGTCCAAGCGACTTATATTGCATTAAATCTACAAATTTTAATATGAACAATGCATTCCATGACAAACATGATCTACTGGTTGAGCCAGAAATACTTTTTATTTTACTGCTTGTATTAAACATCTTTATACTACGGGGCCATTGAATTCTTGAATCCTATTGGCTGACGAACGTTCTAAGGTGTGCCATTATTTCCAGGGAAACGCACGGCGTATGTAGTTCCAGGCAGATCTTGACAGCATTACATGTCCATATCACTTCGCCAAATGATTTCAGTTATTTCAAAGGTCTTACAACAACAAAAAAACCAAAACCCACAATGACACTGGCCAAACAAATAAATATAGTAAACAATAGGATAAAAACGACAGAACATTTACATGTTTTTGCCACAAAATGACGTTTTATTATGTACGGAAAGCACATACTCTATCCCTCCCGCTCTCTCCCTCACAGATGCACATACAGTTTGCACACACGTTAACATACGCGCTAATGTTGTTAGCGCTACTCTGATGATTTTATCAGTATCAGTTTAACAACTTAAAAACTACATGACTTCTCACAAGCGAGGTGACTACTAGGGAAAATAGGCTAATCCCCTAGGCTGGGAAAATAAATTGATGCATCGCGAGTCGAGAAATGATTCGGCATCGATTCTGAAATTTTCCGAATGCATCGCGATTCTTTCTCGAGACGATTCTGAGCTTAGTTTTGAACAGCAGATGGCACTGCATGCTTTAAAAAAACACCTGTACTCTGCTTGTTTCCAAATCCTTACACAAGTACACACACTTGAACCTAAAATAATCATTCATAAAATTCGAAAAGGCTGAAGTGAATTACAAGGGTGTTCACAGTGGGCTGTGTTTACATTAATCTAAAAGTATTCTGAGCCGAGGTGAAATTACATGACTCTGAACACACAAGCACTCTTCAGTATTTTTCATGAGCATTTGAGTGTGCGGATAAAAACTAGAATAGAGCACCATCTGCTGTTAAAATCTAAGCTCGGAAGATCTCAGAATCGACCCACGAATCGATTCCGCATCGATTCAACATCGCAGCCCTAGTAACAATGGGGCGGTTGAAAATTAACTTAAAATCTCTCTCTCTCTCTATATAATAACTGCAGTCTGCTATCAATGGCTCAAGAATCCGTTACTAAGTATTAAATGACGTTTTGGAATTGGCCATTACACCTCGGGTGTGCATTATTTTCTAAGAATTCAACGGTCCTACTTGGCAACAATGGCTAATACTATCTGTCCGTGACTAACAATAAGAAGTTGGTTCATAAAGTAAACATCTAGTTATCTGCGATTAAAAAAAATAAAAATAAAATAAAAATAGAGAGAAACGGATTTTAAACAACTGGATTTTAAAAGACAAATGTCAATCCAGGAAAGAATGCTGTGCTCGTCAAGGCATTTCAAGGCGTCTTTCAGAGTAAATGAAACTTGTTGTCCTCATTCATCCTAGATAAATGCAACAGAAACATAGTCTGCTTTAGGTAAGAGTGTTATGGTGTAAACAGTATGATGCTTTGACCCTGTGGTTGATCTTACCTTCCTTGATTGTGTCCTTCACAAGACCTCGTCCATAATGCTGGTCATATGTGTCAAAGCTGTCTGAGCCAACTTTATACACCTAAAAGACAAAAAATAAACATTTTAAAATAGAGCTGAATATGAATAGTCTTTTTTAAGGTCTGGCTCTCCCTCTAGAGGACATTCAAGGTCATTACAGTGTCTCCTCTGATTGAATTAACTCCAGTGAGGAAATTAAATTCAAGTTAAACTTCTGGAAAGGGTGACGAGGGAGCCAGTAAAATATCGTACTGTGTAATTTGGGTTTATTTTGAGAGGGGCATTAAGTTCCTTTCTATATCATCCAAATCAACAGCGCAATTATGAGTAATGGTTCTGTTTGCTTGGTTATGTAGATCGGCTCTTTTCATCCATCTGTTTTTCCGTACGGGCTGGCAGAGAGCTGAACCCCTGGGATGGCCTGAGACTGAGAATTTACATACCGTCTGCTCCCCATCAATATTTCACCAAGAAACTGGACCTCGCTGCCCTTTCTATGTGCAATTTTAGACAACTCCTATCCTGAAGATTTCAAATTTCCATATTTTTAACATAGTAAAAATTCAACCAACCATTGTCCTTAAACGACTAAACTGTGCTTCTTTTACTTAAGCTGCCCTTTGAAGCAGAGTGGTAAAACAAACAATACAAACATCCTGAAATAAAGTATCTATAACACATAAATTGGACTCTTAAGCTGTGTCAAGCTCAATGCATAAGGGATAGCCACTGAAAATAAAAGAACAGATGTATTGCATTCATATATACATACATAAACACACACAAATACAAAAACAGTAATACAACTGTATACAGTATGAAAGTTAAATTCTTGTTTGAAATCTTTAAATACAAAAATACAAATATAAATAAATCTACTCTGACAGTTATTATATTACCCTGTAATTATTATTTCTTTTTTTGTATTGCAGGGTAAACGGAAATGTTCGTAAAATTAATTGATAATGTCCTAAATTATTAATTGATAATGTAGCAGTACATTTTCCGTTTTTTTTTCTTTTACAGTGAATATTATACTGCAGGGTTGTTGAATGCTTGAATGAGATTGGCTGAACATTCTTCTGTAGTTTCTTACTAGAAATAAACGTAATAGCTTCAAAATTTGTGTTTTCAGTATGAGTGTGTGCAATTTATGTTGTAGAACAAAACAGCAAAATACTGTATCATCATGTTATGTTTACCACAGACTTTACTTTACTCTATGAATTGAAAAACTCCATTATAAAACCCCATAGGAAAATTTTAAGGGAACTCATGGCAAATTATTCTTCTGCGTTTTGACTTCATATCTGCACCACTCTATTAACACACATCTACAATCACTCTCTCTCACTCTGTCGCTCATTCTAGTAACTGCATTAGAGTGCATTAATAACTGCATTATCAATGGCTCAAGCCTCTATTACTATCTCTAAAATGACATTTTGGAAATGGCAACGGAAGCTTGAGATGAGATGTGTAAGAAATTAATCCTACACACAAGAGCATTTTAAGGACAAAAACCTGACAAATGCTTTAAAACGCAACAGCTTAACACTATTTTGAGGTGTGATAATTGTAGTATAAGTGGAATAATTGACTCTCAGCCACTGAATTTTTTAAGTTAGTTTTTTGTCATTCTGCTTTATGTGGAGACATAAAAGGGAACGAAATGTTGTGCCTCACAGGACCACAGTGCTACATATATAAAGACATATAATTCTATAAAAAAAACTGGGGAAAAAAAACATATGTACATGTAAATGTACATGTTTTTGTTTTGTTGTTTTTTTCTCACGGAAATCATAGGGCCCTCTATATGCTATATAGGCCTAGGTATATGCACATATACCCATTAAAACACCTACATATGGAGACTATAAATAATTGGCCCTATGATCTGGATCAGAAAAAATAGCGAAACAGACAGAATTGCAGAATCCAGTCATAAAAACAGAATTTAATGTATAACGCGGAATGTCACGGAATGTGTCAGACTTTGGATGAATTACTCAAAAGTAGGTCATTAGACTTAAATCAAATCGCGATATGGACCAACATATGCCAATCTTAACCCTCTGGTGCTCCTCATTTGGGAGTCACACTTGTGATCTTCACAGTCAAAAGTGACCGGACACCTAAAATGTAACTTTTTTTCCCACCAGTAAAATCAATGTAACATTTTTGTTCGATAATATTTTTTATTTTGAGATAATTCCATGGCACTAATTAATATTTATGCAACAATTATGATCAATTTATTCCACATTGAAATAATACTTTTTAAATCTATTTTTATATTATGTTCAATTAATGCACATTTCTGTTAAAGAGAGTCAGCTTTAAAATCCAATTTTTGAAGCACGATAGTGCAAATAGCAAAAAAAGAATCTGCAATCCATTGGTTTAGCCATCTATTCCTATATAGCTGTAGATAAAAGGCCTATAGATGCTCTAATTGTTTTTAGACAAATACTTATTTTTAGTACGGTTAGCTATATATTTATATAGATATATAGATATACATTCTCAAAGAAAACTTTTTGTAAAGGCTTAGAGTTTTTGTTTGAAATGTTTATTTGAAGCGTCAGTTTTTGAATTGTTACTACAGTCAAACCTGAACAGAAAGTTTTTTTTTGTTACACAAAATATTAAAATTATATAGAAAATATATGGCTATAGCCATACCAATTCATTTGAGTGTGTATAATTGTGTGTGTGTGTGTGAGAGGATATGTCTGTTTTGCACTCTTGATGTTTTGCAAGCCCTTCCTTGCCGTCCACTTTTTTAATGCACTGTAGTTGAAGTATTGCTTTTATTTTACATATTTGCTGTGTTAGTTACACCAGTTCATAGGTGTGTGTTTGTATAAGTGTGTGTGTGTGTATGCGTGTGTGTGAGTGGATGTGTTGGTTTTGCATTGATGTTTTATAGTTTCACCCCGTCATTGCTGCATACTTTTTTTCTGCATTGTGGCAGATTTGCTATGCGTGAATTGTGTGCATTCATTTCCTATGGTCGGTCATTTTTGAATAATCCCCTCAATTTTTTTGTGTTCACATTCCAAATGCCATAAAAGTCACCAAAATATGTACCATTCCGATGAAGCTGTGATTTTTAAAAAAATTCAAAACAAAAAATGTTTTGGTCAAAAGTGACCGAAGAGCACCCGCGGTTAGACGCAAAAATACTATTTAAATATGAATTCTTTATGTTCTTTGCGTCTCTGTATGGATGAATGGCGCAGGCACACGGTTTTGTTTACTACACACATACTGAAGTGCGCGTGACACCCGCAGGGTTTTCAGCGTCTGCTGTCTCACTAAATGAAAACATAAATACATGTACAACATCTCCAGAACTGTTCTGAGAGTCACTTCACAAGTATTTTACCATTTCATTTGAGAGAAACTATATCATATTCACTCAGAAACTTAAAAGGTATTCACGGCAACCCATCAAAATAAAAGTTCGGTTTAACTTGAAGACATTGTGCCAGAAATATATTAGCCTACTATTGTTCAGTAATTGTTCTACTACTTAAAGTATTAAAACTTTATGCGTTAAGGAATTAAATATCACAGAATTTTTCTTCCAAGTTGTAATTTTAAAAATAAATCTCCATTGTTTGCCAAAAAATAAAGTTTGTTTAATTTTTCTGATAACCAGAAAATTTTAAATACACAACATATAATTCATAAGGCTATTGTAAGAATCAATTTGAAAAAAATAAGTTGTGTTTATGCATTCAAATAATTAGACATGTTAAAAAACAGAATTTGGTAACCATAAAGCATATGGTGCGAAAAAATTTTATAGGCCCTAAACGTGTCATTTTTGTTAAACTTTTAATAAATTGATGTGAAATTGTATAAGCTTCATGATTTTAATTAATTAGACATGCTTTTTGATTAATAAAATTTAATTTAACCATTTAAAAAGAAGCCCAGAAAAATTTAAATGGAAAAAAAAAACAATCCATAAAAATTTAAACCAAAAAAATAAATAAAGAATTTGGGGGGAAAAAAATTCAGATTTCATAGGGCCCTACATATATATGTAAACGGACCATCATCAATTATTCCTTGCATTAATAATATATTGTATTACACTACAGACATTTATTTGAAAGATGTTTGGCTTTACTAAAGGGAAAATGCACTGACACATCTTACCTTGCTCTTGCATGCAATCAGGAAAGTTTTACATTACATATTTAAATCCATGTACAAATGAAGAAAGGCGAAACACAAAGGCTGTTCTCAAGTGACCTGCACATTTCCTTTGAGATAATAAAGAATGATATGGCTCTGCGTAAGTGAAGAGTGTTGAGTAAACCTCATCCATCAAGAACTGATGATAAAGAGTTTAGAGGTCTCCACCCCTGTTTCCCAAGAGAGGAGCAGAAGACCCTGAGGATGCTGGGAGAGGCCATGGAGTGATAAGCTCATCCTGTCTGATGGTACAGATATCCAAACATATCCTCCTCTCTCTCTCTCTCGCTCTCATTTTTGCTGCTTAGATGAATTTTGGAAACCTTTTTTTTTTCTAGTTTTTTTTCCCCCCCAGAAAGTTCAAAAGAACAGCATTTATTTTTAACATCATAAATGTTTTTACTGTCGCCGTTTGATCAATGTAATGCATCCTTGCTAAATGAATTATTAATGTCTTTAAAAAAAAATTGGTGTTATGGTTTTCACAAAAACATTAAGCTACAAAAATAAGCAGCAGCAAATTATAATGATTTCTGAAGGAACATCTGATACTTAAGACTAAAGTAATGATGCTAAAAATTCAGTTTTGCATCACAGGCAACTTTTCTTCTCTGTTATGGTTAATATGATTTGGTTATATGCTTTAGACCATTCTTCTCTTTTTTGGTGAACAGATTTTACATTTTCCCGACAATATGACTCACCGCATGAACTTCTCTCATCTGTTCAGATTTAGAATGTGCAGCAGAGGAGGATCGAATGTTTTTGGAGACCACAGATGAAATTCTTAAAACTTGCACAACATAGTTGATGATTTGGGGATTAATTATTTTTGGAGATGTTATGGGCCCCTAGAATGGCTCACCCTTTCACGCCATTAGTCCATCACTGTTGTCATACTACATGTAATGACACACAATAAACGAGAAGCGCTGTCATCATCTGCGTCAACCCCCAAAAGTCTGTCAAGCTTTTGAGAAATTACAGATAGTTCATATTTTACAGATAGTCTTATTTCCAAGATTGATTCACATATACATGCTGCCAAGAAAACATATGACTAAACAAGTCAGATCGGTAGTGTAAGCTAAATGAACAGGATGCGTTACGCAAGACAGCTGGTGCAGAAACCTCGTTCAGATCCACACAGAGCATTTACAGAACATGGATACCAAACGGATACAGATATAAGCAGCACTCTGTATGCTCATTAATAAAATAACTGACAAAGACATTTTCAAGAGCATTAATACACATACACTACCGGTCCAAAGCTTCACCACTGATAATAGTAAGAAATGTTTCTCTTGAGCCAATCAGCATATTAAAATGATTTCTGATCAAGTGTCACTGAATGAGTAATGATGCTGAAAATATAGCTTTACGTCACAGGAATTAATTACTAGTGGTTAAAGGGATCGTAGTTGATCCGTAATCCATACAGACCAGGCATGTGATTTGCGGATTAGCTGCACCTGTTGAACATCATAGAATGAAAGTTTATTGATTCCTCTCTCATCTCATTACGCTTGAACAGACAAATACAAATAAAATTGTCAAAATACCCATCTCTGAAAGTATTCTCATAAACACTGTCACTTTTGTTTTAAGTGAATGAGTTGAGAAAAATCTGATGTCAGGCTCCAGACTGCGACCAAATATGCAACCATTTTTTCTGCCTGTGCGACTAAATTTTGTGTGCGGTCGCACTGGCGCGACCACAGTGTTGTTCAACTCATAAGCGCTGCCATTTCTTTTGCATATGTGAAACATCAAATGGCAAAAGAAACTGAAAGCATAACGAAACCGAAATTTGAACTGCGCAGCGCTGTGTAGAGCCTGTCAGCACGAGCGCGAAGGTTGCAAATATTGAGGAAACGATGGATGGTTTTCAAGCTAAAGTACAGAAAAAGACCGCTTCTTAAACCAGAGAAGGTGAACGTTGGTATTCTTGTGGGGGGAAAAAACATGCAAGCACTGTCACCGACAGCAAGTTTAGTTTTACTTTTCTTTATGTTTTCATTTTGAAAAGCTTGTTATCTTTGCTGTTTGGGCTACCTCACATTACGCTATGGAGGCTCTCTTTTATTTATTTATTTTATTTGATTCCTCAGTGTTAGCTAAACGTTCTGTAATTTATTAGTCTGTATATAACACGGCACGTGTCCCATGCCTCATCTTATTCGTTTTTGTTAAACGTTTTGTAAGCTAGTTTGTCATTGTAACTTACGGTTTTATTGTTGTTGAGCTTTTTTTTTTAATTAAGAAAAACAATGAATCCATATTTTGTTTTAGTCTTAAAAAGTGAAAGGTGTGTAGATGTAAGCAAAACAGACAATTATCTTTTCTTGTAAAACGTGACAACAAGATCGCGAATTCGAAAGTGAAAGTATCCGAAGACCGGCTTATAACACAGCAAAAGAGGAACTCCCGTTCACAAAATTAAAATCACAAATAATACTACTGATGAAAAAGAACGGGTTGAATGTTAGCCACTTTCGTTTCCATATAACTATAAACTATGATAAAAGTTCATCAGCATGCATTGATTAATCACATGTTGTAGCGTTGCCAAAAAAGAAATTGCGACTGAGAAAGTTGGTCGCAAAAGAGCGACCAGTGGGAAGAATGAGTCTGGAGCCCTGGATGTGTATCATTATATTTGATCTGTGCATTCGGTCTTAAAGTGACTGCAGCCTATTAATACCTACTGTCTCTGCTCTTAAGGTTAAATTAAAAAACTAAAATCAATCTATATTTAATTTATACAGTGAACACTATAGTGTTATTTTAGACTAAGGCATAATTATTACATTTGTGTACTGAATACTAATGTTAGACCTTAATTTATTTGAAACTTTATTCTATTGTATTTATCAATGCTTGTAATTTATGTATTTGTTCACTTGATTGTAATAATGTTTACACTATTAGTTAGGCTAGTAGTTTTTGCTGCGATATGGAAGTACTTTAAGTGTTCTGTAAGGAATAAATGGAAAACAAAGTAAAAAATGTTTATTGCTGATCTGAAAAAGATCCAGTCTGTGACTTAAAACGAATTATGATCCGCTGAACCACTATAAATTACATAAAAAGGTTATTTTAAATTCTAATAAAATGTAACAATATTACAGTTTTTACAACATTTTTGATCAAATAGATTCAGCCTTCGTAAGCACTATTACATGAATTCTTTCATTAAAAATCATTAACATTGAAAATCTTAATTATTCCAATGTTTTGAGGTAGTGTGTGTGTGTGTGCGCGCGCATAGTAAATGAACATGCTCATATGTGAATATGACAGCATCTAACACCTAGAACTTTGTTGAACCTTGCTATTTTCTCACACCAAAAAGAACCCTTATATCTGCATGACTTCGTATGAATTCAAGCAGGGCTGCAACAATCAATATATAAAAGATATAATCAATAAATGTGCAGTAATTCTGACTAAAATTTAAAAATTTTCGAAAATATTTCATGTTAGACATTGAATGTAAGTTTAAAATTCTACATGTATTCTTATGAGCGCATTAACAGCAGGGTTTTTTATTTATTTATTTTTTAATTTGAGATTATGTTTTTTGACTAGGAGCGTCCTTTTTGTGGTCGAATAAAACTATTTAAACAACATTATGCTTAACTACAGTGGTTGAGATGATCAAAGTTCACCAGTTTACAGAGGATTTATGTTTGCTTTAATCACCATTGCAGTAAATGCTAGGTCCACTTTTTTAACTAGGCTTCTTAACAAGTGTTCTTGATTATTCAGACCAAATTTTCCTCCCAAGCTATCCAAACACTTCACTCCAGCAGTGTTGATGACAGTGCTGCCACTGCCTGCTGTGTCCAGGGCTCAGTAATGATGCTTTTCCACTGCATGGTACAGCTCACTTTTGGGGGGGGTTTTCCACTGGGTACAGTACCTGGTACCACCTCGGTTGAGGTTCCAAGTGAACCGTACCGTTACCAAAACGTGACGTGTAAACTCTGCCGATCACGGATTGGCCGAAGAGAATTGTCACTACCTGCGTCACTGAACTTGCGACACAAACACAACAGAACCGCTAGATTTAGATCAGCACAGCCAGCGAAGGATCGAACGCAACTGTTTTGAACAAGCGCACCTTTTTTAACAACCAAAAAGTGGCTGTTTCGTTGTCTGTTGAGGAAGTACAGACGTTCCTCTCGTTGATAGCAGAGGAGCGGATCCAGCGAAAGCTTGATGGGGCGACGAGGAATGAAAAAGTTTTTTAGGAGTCACAGCAGTAGAGGCGGAGCCGCCCGGCGCAACTATAACGACATGTGAATAATCCCATCCACTCTAAAGCGGTACTGAACTGCAGTGGAAACGCGAGCCGAGCCGAGCTGTACCGTGCCAAGTCGTACCACGCAGTGGAAAAGAGCCATAAGTGTGACTGTAGTACACACGGCGCTGTGGCTTTAACACTGAGCTTTACCCCCTTCTGTCTGCTCTAAAGCTGTTGACCGTTAATTAAAACCTCTTAAAACACAAGGCTCTGGCACCGGCTGTACCAAAGCTTATTATTAGATGAAATGGCAGGACCTCTGAAAGAGCAAAGCCACATTTTGGACTGAAAGATCCAAAAATATTTTCAATATATTTGTTTTGAGTTGAGTAAGGCAGTTGTAAGTAATAAGTACTATGCTTCTTTCTCGTTGAATAAAAGCATCTGCAGACATCTTAAGGACAGCAGTGTTTGGGTTGTATACAGGAAGCAGTGATGATTCAAAAGAGTCAGTAGAGAGTGGAACAACCACCTCGGAACGTGTTAGGCGAGTCTTTGACACCGGCTGTCACACTGCTACCTAAAGCCACTTTGACACCTCAACCCCAGCGGTTCTGCTTCATATTACAAAGCATACACGACCCACAAGCAATTCACAAGTTTCACAATGTGAATGTGTCAGCAGCTAACACCTCTATCGCATTAAAAAACAGACCTATTTTGGACCTTGTTTATATTTGCACACTAAAAAGAACCCTTTATATCTGCCCGACTAGATATGAAAGTATGTAGTACTGCAACAACTAAAGGCTGGAATACACTATATGACTTCACAGATTTTTGCCTGGATTTACAGTTTTGACAAGTTGATGCTAGTTGCTAAAAGTAAGAGCCGGTCTGTATATTGTTGTATACGAGTTGACAGATTTCATACAAAAAAAAACATGTAGTGTATGATGGTCATAGAGTCTGATTTTTTTAGCTTCAGACTATGTAGCCATCCAGTTGCCTCCAAACATGCTTGATATTTTGAGTGATTTTAAAATACATTATTTTCATTGTCACTCAGCGGGTGTATGACGACTATGTCTTAAAGTATGTTCAGTTTTAAATGTTGGTGTAGTGTATTCCAGCCTTAAAGGGTTAGTTCACCCAAAAATTCTGTCATTAATTACACACCCTCGTGTCGTTCCAAACCCGTAAGACCTTCGTTCATCTTCAGAACACAAATTAAGATATTTTTGATGCATTCTGAGAGCTCTCTGACCCTCCCATAGACAGAAATGTAATTACCACGATCAAGGTCCAGAAACGTAGCAAGGAAATCGGTAAAATAGTCCAGGTGACATCAGGGGTTCAACCGTAATTTTACAAAGCTACGAGAATACTTTTTGTACTCAAAGAAACCAGAAATAACGACTTTATTAACCAATTATTCTCCTCCGCGTCACCCTGGCACCCATTTTAGAATATCCACTGAACGTAAACGGCGTATGCTGTTCTGTGTCAGCTGCGCCACACGGATAGTGGTCGACCATTATGGGTTTTTTGACAGCCGATGCCGATGCCGATATTTTGGAAAGCAGGGTGGCCGATGGCCGATTTAAAGCCGATATAATTTTATTTATTTGAATTAATATTTCAGAAATCTGAAATCATTTGAAAATGGATTAAATATAATAGTGTAAAATAAACGTATATACTTTAGAAGACAAAGCATTTTTCACAAATAAATATTTAATAAAAATCTAACTGAAAAGGAAGTAAACACTGTAACCAACAGGCACTCATTATTCTGGGAAGTGTGGTGCATTGGGACTCTTTTTTTTTTTTTTTTTTCAAATACAGCCAAGGTAACACCCCTTTGGCATACAGCACGCAATGAAAACGACATGAATATGACATTGGGCAAAAGCATGAAGAGCCGCATAATTTGAAATCACAAGTTTAAAGTTTGTCGATCGCGCATCTCATTGAAGCTGAACTCTCCACCTGTCCGCATTCAATTCACACAGATCCCCGAACCGTCACGCAGACAGAACATACGATCAAGCAGGTCAATGCACATTTCCACAAGATCTCACTAAGTCAACTAATCTGCAAAGGTTTTTTAAATTAGATGTTCATTAGTCATTTAAAGATTTGTTTAAATGATATAAATGTGTATTTGTTGAATGCTGACGGCAAACGAGAAAGTATTATGTTTTCCTTTCTATTACTAATAATATTAAAGCAATCGTTATAATACTTTTTTGTATACATTTTAATTCCTTTGTTTAACAGTTCTATCTGATTATTAGATAGACTTATCCATATCAGACAGAACTGAACGATGACAGTGAACAAGAGAGAGAATGTTAGCACTATGTGCTCAGGTCCTGCCGCTGTCAGCGCCATCACAATAAAAGTCAGGCGCACTGTCAAAATAAAAGTCCCGCCTCGAACGCATCGGCCAACCAGAAAAACTTATCGGCTAATGCGATATATCGGTCGACCACTACACACGGATACGTTATTTTCGTTCAAATCAAAGTGTAAACAACATATCCGCGTGACGCAGCTAACACAGAACAGCATAATCCGTTAACGTTCAGTGGGTTTAGAACAGGGCTGCCCAAACTCGGTCCTGGAGGGCCGGTGTCCTGCAGAGTTTAGCTCCAACTTGCCTCAATACACCTGCCTGGAAGTTTCTACTTTGCCTAGTAAGAGCTTGATTAGCTGGTCAGGTGTGTTTGATTGGGGTTGGAGCTAAACTCTTCAGGACACGGCCCAGACTGGTCTGGCACCCTGGTTTTGAATGACATGAGGGTGAGTAACTAATAACAGAATTTTCATTTTTGGGTGGAACTATCCCTTTAAATAATGGAAAAGGGGGGGGGGGGGGGATCTTCGAACACATGGTTTTTTTTTCTCTCAATATCTAATGTTAGACATTTTTTTATAAGTTTAAAAGTCTTCATGTAATGTACCTACTTCTCATTTTTTTTTGTGCCGTCAAACAATTAATTGCGATTAATCACATCCAAAATATGTTTTTGTTTACATAATATGTGTGCACTGTGTATATTTATTATGTATATGTAAATACACACACACACACAGTATTTATTTTGAAAATATTTACATGTATATTTACAAAATGATTTGAAAGACAAAACATACCCTCATCCCCAAAACCAAGAAGCCGAGCTCCTCCATCAGTGGGTATTTTCCGATCTGCTGTTCCCTTTCTCCTGTGAAGCAAGGGGTCATATCTCTTCTGGCCGATCTTCAAGCCATAATGCATGGCTTCTGAAACCTGCGTGTCACGTCTTCCAGCTTGAGGTACAGGTCTGTGGAAGAGAGCGAGCAGACATGCAGACTAAACATGCTGTACAGTATATCCACCAATCTCCTCATAGCTTCATGCATCCATCTGTGTACCTGTGGGAGCATCTGGTGAGGACCACGTGCCATAGTACTTGGGAAGATGCGCTTGGAGGTCTACAAGACAGGGGTCGCAGTGGTCTTCAGCATACACCTGACAAAAACAAGACTACATTGTGAAATTTTTGTATTGGAATGTATATATAATTTACTACTGTAAATGTGCGGTCACTTTATCAAAACTTGGCTACATTTGATTCCTATAGCTTGTTTGCTATCACGCAATCCTGATGACGCGTGAAATTGAGATGAGCGCAGCAGAATGGATGAGATGGAGGAAAGTCCGTACTGTACTGGTTTAGATACTATTACAAGAGAAAGGTATATACAGAAAATCACAACATATTTTGGATATGATCCTTATATTATGAAGAGGAGCAATTTTTCAACTAAATTGAAATACTTGCCTGCCATCGAGGCGGTGGATATTGACTAAGCAACTCCTAGCGATTCCTATATAAACAAAAATCACTTCCAGCCCTTCGGCTGCATTTCACTACACAGCAATAACGTCATGTGCAAACAACCAGTGAGCAACGGTAAATGTGTCAACACCTTAACTGTGCATTGTGCACCTCACTGTGCAAAAAAGAAAAAAAAGAAAGAAAATAGCCAAAAAAATTAATAAATAACCACAATTTCTACCATATATGTGCTTTGTGCATGTTTTCTGATTGGATGGTAACCGTATTTAAGCCACATGTAACTAGTCAATATGACTCCCCTTCCCCTTCTTTTGTCTTTTTTTTTTTTTTTTTACTGTCTCAGAGGAGCAACAACTTTAGTATTTTAATGCGCCATCAGCATTCAGAAAATATACATTTATCACATTTTAATGAGATAGTTTTTGAATACCTATTAAAAATATCCTCCATATACAGTGGGGGAAAAAAGTATTTAGTCAGCCACCAATTGTGCAAGTTCTCCCACTTAAAAAAATAAGAGAGGCCTGTAATTTTCATCATAAATATACCTCAACTATGAGAGACAAAACAAGAAAAAAAAATCCAGAAAATCACATTGTAGGATTTTTTTAAAGAATTTATTTGCAAATTATTGTGGAAAATAAGTATTTGGTCAATTACTAAATTTAATCTCAATACTTTGTTATATACCTTTGTTGGCAATGACAGAGGTCAAACGTTTTTCTGTAAGTCTTCACAAGGTTTTTCACACACTGTTGCTGGTATTTTGCCCCATTCCTCCATGCAGATCTCCTCTAGAGCATTAATGTTTTGGGGCTGTCGCTGGGCAACACGGATTTTCAACTCCCTCCAAAGATTTTCTATGGGGTTGAGATCTGGAGACTGGCTAGGCCACTCCAGGACCTTGAAATGCTTCATACGAAGCCACTCCTTCGTTGCCCGGGGCGGTGTGTTTGGGATCATTGTCATGCTGTAAGACCCAGCCACGTTTCATCTTCAAGGCCCTTGCTGATGGAAGGAGGTTTTCACCCAAAATCTCACGATACATGGCCCCATTCATTCTTTCGTTTCCACGGATCAGTCGTCCTGGTCCCTTTGCAGAAAAACTGCCCCAAAGCATGATGTTTCCACCCCATGTTTCACAGTAGGTATGGTGTTCTTTGGTTGCAACTCAGCATTCTTTCTCCTCCAACCACGACAAGTTGAGTTTTTACCAAAAAGTTCTATTTTGGTTTCATCTGAACATATGACATTCTCCCAATCCTCTTCTGGATCATCCAAATGCTCTCTAGCAAACTTCAGACGGGCCTGGACATGTATTGGCTTAAGCAGGGGGGCACGTCTGGCACTGCAGGTTTGAGTCCCTGGCGGCGCAGTGTGTGTTACTGATGGTAGCCTTTGTTACTTTGTTCCCAGCTCTCTGCAGGTCATTCACTTGGTCCCCCCGTGTGGTTCTGGGATTTTTGCGCACAGTTCTTGTGATCATTTTGACCCCACGGGGTGAGATCTTGCGTGGAGCCCCAGATCGAGGGAGATTATCAGTGGTCTTGTATGTCTTCCATTTTCTAATAATTGATCCCACAGTTGATTTCTTCACACTAAGCTGCTTACCTTTTGCAGATTCAGTCTTCCCAGCCTTGTGCAGGTCTAAAATTTTGTCCCTGGTGTCCTTAGACACCTCTTTGGTCTTGCCCATAGTGGAGATGTTGGAGTCTGATTGATTGAGTGTGTGGACAGGTGTCTTTTAATACAGGTAACAAGTTCAAACAGGTGCAATTAATACAGGTAACGAGTGGAGGACAGAGTAGCCTCTTAAAGAAGAGTTAAGGTCTGGGAGAAGGCCAAATCTTGCTGACCAAATACTTATTTTCCACCATAATTTGCACATTAATTCTTTAAAAATCCTACAATGTGATTTTTCTGGATTTTTTTCTCATTTTGTTTCTCATAGTTGAGGTATACCTATGTTGAATATTACAGGCCTCTCTCATCTTTTTTATTGGGAGAACTTGCACAATTGGTGGCTAAATACTTTTTTGCCCCACTGTATATACACGAATGAGCAACTTTAAACTATGCTGCACTATATCCGGTTTCCCACTTTGTAATATTCTCTGTATACTGTAAAATAATTTTGTGTTGCCTGGACTTTCTTTGAGAATATATGATTCCAAGTGCACACAAACTCAAATTATTAAGAGTACTGTTGGTTACAGTCCAGTATTCAGCAGATTTACAGCCTGAAGGGAACATCAGATTCTTAGTTCATACACACCTTTGTAAAAAGGTGTAAGTGATACCTCATGTATCATTTAATAAGGCTAAGTTTGATACTTGCACGTCTCATCTGTCTGAACGAGAGGTTTGATGCAGTCTGAAGGTTCAAGTTGATCTTTGCTGAAGTTGGTTGATGAAAAAGAACCAGTTTGAGTCAGAGAATCTTGGTGAATGGAAAAGTCAAGGCCAAAGCCTGGCACGAACTTAGGGTGTCCTGGAGCGTTTGCTCACATCTTCATCTTCTCAGAATTCAACCAAACCACCGACTCTTGGGCGGGTCACTGATGTGAGGCCTTTAAGGTCTGAGAAGATTCACGCCTCTCAAGATGGCTTGTCCAGTGAGAAAGGCTGAAATTCCAAGCGGGTGGTTGGAAATACTGGGGATTTTTATGGCTCTTTGTGTGAAAGCATGGTAATTTGCTAATGGAACTTGAATCGAAATTACTAAAGATTCTCAGGACACTAATATATTGCCTATGTACCAACATATAATATACACACTCGATTAAATCATCAGAAGGTGAATTCATAGATACTAAACATGGTAGGATTACATATAGGTAAGATGACAGGAACGAGTGGTTCCATCATAAGCCTGCATAAAACAGTATAAAATCTCAAAGACAACATACACAATGACCTGAAGGATATGTGTGTTCATTCAAAGAAAGGTTTTCCTATGGATTAATTAGAGAAGAGTCCATTTCTACTGTGCACTGTGTCTTTCCTATGGAAATTGTAGTGAGAGGTGTAATTCTCAACATGCCATTAGGTCGTAATGTTTATCTGGTCTAGCAAAGGTGTCGTGGTTGCCATGGTAACCAGGGGCCTGGGGTCATTCCCAGACATCCTGGCACCCAGTATGTTTATTGGGTGAGGGGTCTGTGAATGTTTGTTAATCTAATGAATAATTGATTTGTTAAATCAAATGAAAAATGGTGTGTCTGATTGGTCCAGACGCTACATATGCTTGGATTTACTGTACTGTAATGGTATCACTATACACTATATTATATATTGGTATACACTAACACTATACTGTTTTCAACACTACATACAGTGGGGCAAAAAAGGATTTAGTCAGCCACCAATTGTGCAAGTTCTCCCACTTAAAAAAGATGGGAGAGGCCTGTAATTTTCATCATAGGTATCCCTCAACTATGAGAGACAAAATGAGAACAAAAATCCAGAAAATCACATTGTATGATTTTTAAAGAATAAATTGGTAAATTCCTCGGTAAAATAAGTATTTGGTCACCTACAAATAAGCAAGATTTCTGGCTCTCACAGACTGTAACTTCTTCTTTAAGAGGCTCCTCTGTCCTCCACTCTTTACCTGAATTAATGGCATCTGTTTGAACTCGTTAACAGTATAAAAGACACCTGTCCACAACATCAAACAGTCACACTCCAAACTCCACATGGCCAAGACCAAAGAGCTGTCAAACACCAGAAACAAAATTGTAGACCTCAGGCCAGATGGAATACTGAATCCCCCCCCCCCTGCAATAGGTAAGCAGCTTGGTGAAGAAATCAACTGTGGGAGCAATTCTTAGAAAATGGAAGACATACAAGACCACTGATAATTTCCCTCGATCTGGGGCTCCACGCAAGATCTCACCCCTTGGGGTCAAAATGATCACAAGAACTGTTAGCAAAAATCCCAGAACCACACGGGGGGACCTAGGGAATGACCTGCAGAATGCTGGGACTAAAGTAACAAAGGCTACCATCAGTAAGACACTGCGACAAAAAGAAGCAAAGCCAGGGACTCAAATCTCAGTGCATACGATGCCCCCTGCTTAAGCCCAGTACATGTCCATGCCTGTCTGAAGTTTGCTAGAGAGCATTTGTATGATCCAGAAGAGGATTGGGAGAATTTCATATGGTCAGATGAAACCAAAATAAACTTTTTGGTAAAAACTCAACTTGTGGTGTTTGGAGGAGAAAGAATGCTGAATTGCATCCAAATAACACCATACCTACTGTGAAGCATGGGGGTGGAAACTTCATGCTTTGGGGCTGTTTTTCTGCAATGGGACCAGGACGACTGATCCGTGTAATGAATGAATGGGGCCATGTATCGTGAGGTTTTGAGTGAAAACCTCCTTCCATCAGCAAGGGCATTGAAGATGAAACGTGGCTGGTTCTTTCAGCATGACAATGATCCCAAACAAACCACCCGGGCAACGAAGGAGTGGCTTCGTAAGAAGCATTTCAAGGTCCTGGAGTGGCCTAGCCAGTCTCCAGATCTCAACCCCATAGAAAATCTTTGGAGGGAGTTGAAAATCCGTGTTGCCCAGCGACAGCCCCAAAACATTACTGCTCTAGAGGAGATCTGCATGGATGAATGGGCCAAAATACCAGCAACAGTGTGTGAAAACCTTGTGAAGACTTACAGAAAACGTTTGACCTCTGTCATTGCCAACAAAGGGTATATAACAAAGTTTTGAGATGAAATTTTGTTATTGACCAAAATACTTATTTTACCGAGGAATTTACCAATTAATTCGTTAAAAATCCCCCTTAAAAAACAATGTGATTTTCTGTCATTTTTTTTCCTAATTTTGTCTCTCATAGTTGAGGTATACCTATGATGAAAATTACAGGCCTCTCTCATCTTTTTAAGTGGGAGAACTTGCACAATTGGTGGCTGACTAAATACTTTTTTCCCCACTGTATAACAACGATTTAAACCCTTGCTTTGGTGCAGTTCTGGATTGACAGGTGAGTGGGTGGCCCTTCACTGTCGTCCAGGACATTAGTGTTTGCACTACAAATACTATGCGTTCACATGTGTGTCACTACTTCTCTATGCAATTTTAACGATTAGATCACAAAACATTTTGGATTCCATTACACGCGTGATCACACGCGATCAGATGACCAACACAGATCTTAATAATAGGCATTAATGGATTTAAAATTACTTCTTCAGAAACGCTAATGGCTAATTTTGTCCATACAAATTGAAGTCAATGGTCATCAAAACTTTTTGGTTACTACCTTTCTTCAAAATATATTATTTTGTGGCCAACGGGAAAAAAAATAGGTCGTCATCATTTTGGTGTGGACTCTATTCTTTATATGTGCATACCAGTGGCGTGCAGTGGTTACCACATGGGGGGGTGGGGTGTGGCGTGCAGGGTTGGTGCAAATAATTTAAAAAAGAAGCAAGGGCTTGTCAATATCTCAGAATTCTAATTTTATTCGCAATAGATTTAATAACTAATTATCACATTTCATCAGTGGTCGTCTTTTAATATTTTAATAATTCATTTTACATTTATTCCAAAATAATAACTATAGGCAGTAACAATTTGAACAATATTTTGGAAACACTTAGAGGCTAAAGGTACGTTTTCAAGGTGTGTGACTTGACTAATTAGTAAGTTACTTATTAACGACGAAAAAGGTGAACGATATTTCAACAGCATTTATTAATCTTAGTTGATATCGCAGTCTTTTCCTTATGACATGCTATTTACACTAAGTGCAAATAACTATAGATTGTATTTACACTATGTTGAAATAGCAAGATTTTCTGCTTATTGCAAATAGTGGCAAATATCTAAAGTACTGAGTGCAAATCATAATTTTAATTCAAGTTATTAAATGGATGCCACCATATTGGGACAATAAAAGCCCTCCCTACACCAACCCGATGTGATTTGAAAACAAAGGGGAAAAAAACATTCGGCAAAAGGTGGAATCGAACCCGCCACGATCACGTCAAAAACACACGCTTTACCATCTTTGCCACTGGCGCTATTTTGATAATTTATTGGCCTGGTTTCACAGACAGGGCTTAGATTAAGTTAGGATTAAGCCATAGTTCAATTAGGACATTTAAGTATTTTTTATAAACATGCCTTAGAAAAAAGCATTACTGGTGTGCATCTTAAGACAAAACAAAGGCACTGACATGTTTTAAGATCAGTCAGTGCAAGTTTCTTTCAGTTGAAACAGCTCAGATTTACATTTTAGTCTAGGACTAGGCTTACACCTTGTCTGTGAAACCGGGGGATAGTCTTTTGAAGTGTTGACTAGCCCAATCACACGCTGGTGTAAAATAACCTCTGCCAACAAGGCGGGCTATTTGCACTTTAAAGTCCCCGTAGTGAATAATCAAGTTTTTATGTTTTTCTGTGTCTGTGTGTTTTTAATTGCTTTTGACAAACCATGGCCAACCATTTAATCAACACCATTGCCGAGTATTTTTTCCTTAAAACTGTAGTTTCCCCAATGGCAGTCCCAGAAACTGTTTGCTACGTCACAAAATTTAATAACCAATCACGTCAAGGGATAGATTCCTATCATTAGCATATGCCTCTCTCCATTTATACAAACACAGAGTGCATAGAGATCATAGCATAGAGATCGCATGCAAAATATACCAGTAGGATTACCAGCACAAAAATAAAATAGAGCAAAAACCCATGAAGCCGTGGTTTAACGTGAATTTAGAACCACTAACTTGAATTATAACCCGTGGCAACAGTGTAAAAGTAGCCTGAGTCAGACCCACCTCTCCCGCATTGGCGTCCGCACTTCACACGCATTGCTCGCGGGCGCAAATTAAGAATCACAAACTTGGCTGCAATCGCTTTTCAAGGCCCTTTTGAGGACACAACATCGTGAAAGTTCAACTTTTAAAGGGTCATAGGATGCCCATTTTCCACAAGTTGATATTATTCTTTAGGGTCTTAATGAAAAGTCTGTTTGGTTAAAATTTCACAAGTAGATTCAAAACACATTTTTATCCTGCGAAAAAAGCTCGTTTCCGAGCAGCAATTTGTCAGCCTTTCCTTTAAATGTTAATTAGCTATGCTGACCCCGCCCCTCTCTTCCAGCCGCTCTCAGAGAGACTGTTTACTTTATTCATCGTGAAACTTGCTAATTAATTAGCACATTATTAGGAAAGGCGATTTGCAAAGATTCGTTAAAAAAACCTTACACTTACTTCTTCTGTAGGTGAAGCTGGATCACGAATGATTCGCGCGAACATAGATGCATTTATGTAGATTGGGGGTGCATTCCCTTCAAAAACAAACATACTCCACTGCGTCTTCAGCGGCTCATTTGTCGGGAGTAAATGACGACTGCTATGTTCATTATTACATCCAACAACAGAAGACCTCAATTGCTTAGGAGTCATTCTCGTCTACATCTGCTCCAGCGGTGAAACAATGGCGCACTGATGACAGCTCACACATGGCGGGTCTAAGGTAAGACACCATTCCAGTCTGTGCTGAAACGCTACTGTCCATCAAACTATCGTGAGAGGGGCCTGTCTGTGTGACGTCACACAGACAGGCATCTGAGATCAGCTCGATTTGAGAAAGAGGTAAAGATTTTAGTAGATTAACAAAAAAACCACTGGGTGTATACTTTTTTTTTCGTAGCCAATTTTATGAAATTAATTTTAACAAGATTACATTATCTAAAAAAAAAAACTTTTATTTTTCAGCTTGATGTTTATACAATCTCAAAGACTCATCTCCTGAGCCACTGCACAAAGGAACAAAAGGTAACCAACACAATAAATCAGTGCAAAATAGTTTTAATAAAGCTCATATAGTCTTCAGTTTACACATCTGTTAGGCTACATTTACACTAGTGCTTGTTCGTTTTAAAACGCACAGCTCAGACAGAATCATGATTTCTATTTATTTTCCACTGATTTACTGATGAGCAATAGCAGCTTCCAGCTCTGTCTGCCTGTGTTCTCTCTTCCATAATCGCTGCTCCGACTCAGAGGTATTAACATATTTAATTTCAGCAACATTACATAGCCAAAACACTACACGTAGACGGCAATCGGAAAGTTATTAACAACACTCGAGGGAGGCTTTAAAGTAGTTTTGAGAGTAAAAGCGGATACAAAATCTGATTTATTGTCTTATGTAGCATGATGCTATAGTTTGCATGAATGGTCACATAACACTTGCTTTCGGTCGTGTAGTATGAACGGACATCTGCATATGATCGGAACTCCACGCAGCTCACGTGCTACTCTCCATTGGAAATGAACGACTGAATGACCGGTCTGTCGCTTGTCAGAGATAGTGGAAAGATGCACGTGACGGTGAGGGTGTGGGGGGTGTGGGACCCGGCTTGAACCCAGTATGACAGATGTTTTTTTTTTAAAGGGGTCATATGATGCGATTTCAAGTTTTCCTTTCTCTTTGGAGTGTTACAAGCTGATTGTGCATAGATAAGATCCCTGAAGTTGCAAAGACTAAATTCTCAAAACCAAAGAGATATTCTTTAATCAAAGTTAAGACTCTGCCACGCCCCCCTAAAATGGCTCGTTCAAACACATGTCGCCCCCACATATCTACCTCACTATGTGGAAATATTTGCACAATGTTGCCCAAATGTGCATGCAAAGAAAGAAGCGTGGTTTCGTAACCGCAGTTAGTGTTGATGCGGCCATGTCAGGGAGACGCTGTGTGTTCTAGGTGAAAGCAAAAGCACTTTATTTGCCCTTCCAGAAGTAGATGCATTTAGGATCTTTAAGATTACTTACAACAGAACAACAATGCTTTTTATGGACGACCGTTTCGGAACATAGGAGAGGAGGTAATTCTGACTTTGCTATGACAATCCGGCGCTTCTGAATCAGCTACTGTTTTGTTATTATTTTAAGTATGTGCTATTGACTGTTCAAATGCGGAGGTTTTGCGCATCGTGTGTGTGTGTGTGTGAGAGAGAGAGAGTGTCACATCAAAGTGGAGTCAGCTGTCTTAACTTCGGCTTGTGTACTGCATCATTACTGTGTCTGTTCCCCTTTCGGGCTTGAACTGATGGTAAAACTAATGACATTATTTACTGTCTTTACATTTATTTTGAAAGATGAAGCTCGTTATTATGGTAAGGGGCATAACATTTCCGACGAGTGCTTGCGGTGTTTCGGCCAATCACAATGCACTGGGTCAGCGGGCCAATCAGAGCAGACTGCACTTGGCGGAGGCGGTACTTTGTAGAAAACAAGCTTTTGAGAGCGGCTGGGCATGAGGACCTACAATATAACATGATTGAAAAATAAACGTGTTTTTTGGAACACTTAAAGCATGTCAACATTCCTGTTACACCAACTAATGATCTTTAAAAAAAAGGCACATATGACCCTTTAAAACAACGCCAAGACCAGTGTTAATGTAGCCTTACATCTAAGGGGGCTGTAGTTCATTCGCACTACAGCCTCACGTGTGCACTACATCTCCGAGTGTAACCGGGGTTAACTAGTGGGTGTGTTCGACTTGACGTGGACCGACTGTGCAGACCGATCGGTGTATTACAGTACCACGAGAGCTAAAGAGAGCAGACTGCTCCGTGCGCTTTCGAATCGCTCTCACGGATGTCAAACACTGATCGATCTGCGATGCACCTCTTCTAGTCGAACACACCGGCTAGTGCTGCAGGCTAAAGGTCAAAGTATACTTCGGACTTCGGCCTTCGTCCGCGTGGATCCACATTACATAATTTTCGTCATCAGGAGGGCTCGCAGACAGCCGCTCACCCCGTCCGCGTGCAGGCAATTTTTGAGACCACGCGGACGGTCTGCGTACAACAGCGCATGCGCGAGGTGAAAGTTGTGACAGAGCGCAAGTCAAACTGACCCCGTGTCGAGCTCGTCTGTCCGCACTAATCCGCGGTTGAGTATACTTTGAAAGTTGTGCGGACGTGGCTGAACGTGAAGTATACCCGGGCCTTTATTGGCTGACTAACGCTGATGAGATTAACCCCTTAGGCATCAAAATTTGGTACCGAACGACGAGACGTTTTTCGATACTTGATGCAATTCGGTCGGTGCCTAAAAAGTATCGAACTCGATACCCAGCCCTATTGTGTACACACACTGCCAACACACATTTCAGTTCAAACACTTTAAAAGTGCTGTACATTTGACCCCTTTAATGACTGTTAACAGTATCCACTGTAGTTGTCCGCTAGTAAAAACAGTTTTATCAGTCATTATCCCTGGATCAGGAGGCCCTGGCTGGTGTGACTGAGTGGAGATGGGGCTAATTTGCGTATTCATAGATCTGCGTATAGTAAATGAGGCAATGGTGTAGAGTTACATTCAAGTAATTTTAAGGCATGAGAAAATTTTCACAAGAAAAAAAAACATTTAAATATGTAATTTTGATGATCAAAGATGAGATTTAAGGGATAACATTTTTGACTACAGGGGGACTTTAATGTAAATAGACACTCCGTTTTTTTTATTTGTGAACTTATGTTCAGCTGTTCTTTTTAACTTATTTTCGGGCCATCGTTATAAAAGCCCTGTAAACACTGTCACAGACATGAAGATACATCTTTCATTTCATCAACATGAATGCTCACTAACTGACACAGTGATCACATTCTCGTTTTCACAAGTTTTATTTTGACGTGACACAAAGCAGTGATATCCAAGTGGGTGAGTTGTTTACTTTAAAATTAGTCTTCATTCAGTCCGAGAGCTCACATGAAAACAAGAGGTGGGGTTTATTGCACGAACCAATCTGATCCAATCATTACCGATCATATGCAATTATAGCATGACGCATTGCCTCCTCTCGGTCATGTGACTTTCCCCCATTCAATCTCAATTACCCCACACTAAACTCACGGCATGCTATGGAGTCTCTGTTGAAAGTCAATGGGCCAAAAAATGAGGCAAGCCTTCACTGTAAACGTTACCTGCGGGTGTAACTATTGGACAGTGTTACTTTATAAAAATGAGTGACTTTTATTGTCATATTTAGTAATATTTGCATGGTTTAATTTTTGTAATATCGATTATTTTCTCATCTAATTTTTTGAGGAGACACTGCCTCCCTTGCCTCCTCAGAGGAAACGCCCCTGGTGCATACTGTAAAATGAATTTCGGACCATTAACAAGTCCTTGCAGGTCCCTAAATATCTATTATGTCCATTATCATTAGTAAGAAAATCTTAAAGTTGGGGGACAGAAATTCCAGGAAATGCGATACATCCTAATGTGATTATTAAACTTTCTTAATTTTTTTTTTTTCAGCTGTTCTTCATTCTACATGATTTGCGGTTTCAGAGCACTTTGCAATCAACGATTACCGGCCATTTATGACAGTGTTTACTTTGTGGTTGTAAATTGTAATGTTGAAATATGCAATAGTAATAGTAAAGCATAAACATTTTCAAAATAAGAGTCCCAGTGTATTTTGGGTTTGTTTATAAACAAAGTCCTGCATTATAGATAAAGGTTTAATTTTTCCTGGTTAATATTTGTACTATACGTTTATATTTCATATTGGTACAATACTTTGTTTACACATCATTATAATTTAAGTATTAAACATAGTTTGAAGAAGAAATATTTAAAAATTGAATGTACTTTTTGAATACTAAAAATGAAATAATTTTGCTTGTAAATGTCTTCTTGTATCCCTTTATTAAGTAAGAACACATTACACATTAATAATTACACATTATTTTCATACATTTTCATTGTCTCTCCGAAGCTTTTCAATGCACTCATGCACATTGTTAAAGAGTTATTTCCCCCAAAAATGAAAATTCTGCCATTAATTACGCGCATCGTGGTATTGTCATAAATGCACATCGAAGACTGACACAGAGAGAAGAAATTGTTGAATAAAGTTGTTATTTTTGTTTTCTTTGCGTTCAAAAAGTATTCTCAAAGCTTCATAAAATAAAGGTTGATCCACTGACATCTCATGGACTATTTTACCGATGTCCTTACTAGAGGTCGACCGATAGTGGATTTTACCGATACCGATAGCAAGGTTGGACCACACTGGCCGATACAGATTAATCAACCGATAGTTTTTAAAATTGTAAACTAAAACTAAAACAGCGCTTTACTATTTTTAAAAAAGCACCACATTTTGTAAAGAATAAAATATTAATTGAAGTATTATATTGATCAGTAAAGTTATTTCAGAGTTACGAATGTTAAAAAAAAGAAACTTATTTTGTTACATTTAAGCTATTAGTAATAGTAAATGTTGAATGAAACACATAGGAACAATTTTTTACAGCTTCATTAATATTAAAAAAGGACTCTACGGTAAAGATTTCAACAGTCTGCTAAGATGGCTCTTTAATATTGCACAAGGCCATAGCATTTTTAAATGACATACATATGTATTGCATTGTATGTGTACCTTCACACTTTATTTGCTTCTAATTTTAGAACATGCATGTTATCTAATCAAAAAATAAATGAAATGCAAGGTCACACACTGACAAAGCGCAGCGATGCGGTTCGGAGAAGTCACACACAGCGCTCAATTTCAATTCAAGCAGCGTTCTTAAAACGGTTTTTTTAACACCAAACGGACATAGTTGTCAAGAATGAACAATGTGGCTTAAATGAGTTTGCAGTGCGGTGTTTAAAAAAACTGTCATGTTAGATAATTGTGTACTGCTAAAAGAGAGTGCGATCTGTATTACATCTCTCTATATGAAGCATAAAGACTGTATTAGAGCCACAGAAAGAGCACAATACATAATTATAGCCAAGCGTGAAGTCATTACATACATTAACAATGATTTGGGACAAATATAATGCAATTTAATGAAAAACTATGTGAATGGCGCTCTGTTTAGCCTGCATTTAAATCCACGTTTGAAGTTTCCCGCTCTGTTCAGCGTGCAGTATCACTTGTCTAAACAAATAGCATGTGCTGTCTGTGATTTCAACCACTAGAGGCCGCTATCGTACTGTATAATGACAGCAGACCCTTCTAAGCCACTCCAGCAATGGACGCAACCCAGAAAACTATCAGCATTGATTTTTGCCAATAACCAACAGTTCCAGCAATTAACTATCGGTGCCGATTAATCGGCAAAAACCGATACATCGGTCGACCTCTAGAGTATACCATTCTGGGGCCTCGAAAGTATTTCAGTTCTACTGCCGTCTCTGAAAGGGTCAGAACGTTCTCTGATTTCATCAAAATATCTCATTTGTGTTCCATCAGATGAACCTACAAGGTCTTATGGGTTGGAAATAGGGGTGTTAACGGGTACACAAATATGGCAGTTAGGGACGTACTCGGTTTTAACGTCATGGTTCGGTTATAGAAGGGGGAAAAAACTTTTTTTTTTTAGGTTACTGAATGTGCTCTTTTCTTTATAAATACATTGGTATAATTTCAATTTTTAGTGATAAAAATACCTCAGCTATGCTTAAACTATAGGGAGCACTTTTTACATTATAAGGTTACCAATTAGGCCCACAAACTGAAACCCAAACTTAATTTAATTGCTACTATTTTTAAATAGTATGATCAACACTGTATAATACAATAAATTAATACAATTTCTAAGCTATTGTTCAAATAATATTCCATTACCAATGGCGGGGTCATAGCATGTTTCATAACCGATCAATTTAAACATGCTGTACTTAAGTAATAAGACTAAAGGTTTAGAAATAACTATTTCGCAAAATGTCCTCTCTAGGAATTCATTTCTCTAGTGGAACTAACGAGCTGTGGACATGAATGACTGGCTGAGGTAAATTAAAGCTACGTGAAATTTATTTCCATGCTATATGTGGAGTCTTTCCGGGTTTTTTGGAACCACTGATGAGCAATTACAGGAGGGTGAGGATGATTCAGTTCTGTTTATTCGCATTAAAACTAGTAGTACAGAGGAAGGAATGATCACGTTCACTCGCGCTCTGCACAAATCTGCGGGGCATCACAGCTCAGACACGGGAACCGGAGTGATCATCATTGTGTTGGGATGATCAGCACGTTTCTGAACCTCCCAGAAGGGAGTCTCTCCGGCGTGATACCCGATCTTCATGCCACATAAAAGACGGTCAAAACGCCATTTATTATTTGAATTTCCTGAGAAGAAAAAAAAAAAAAAAAACTGTATTCATGCGGTCCACATGCGTACCGAACCGAAAGACCCGTACCGAAACGGTTTGGTACGAATACGTGTACAGTTACACCCCTAGTTTGGAATGACATGAGGGTGAATAATTGATGACAGAATTTTCATTTCATATCCCTTTAAGCCCTGATCTCAGAGTTAGAGCGACTATTAAAACTTTGTTAGCATCATAGTTATTGTCTTTGGTGCGAACAGGCCTTTACTAACGTTACTCCGGTGGGTGAATTTTCCTCTACGTAAACGATCCATGCATGTATGATGAAATACAGGATATAACTTTTATATATATGACATGACCCTGGGTTATCAGGGTGCAATTTGGTTTTCTTCTGATTCAAAAAAATAAAGTGAGTCACAGATGCTGTTGTCAGACCTTAATCAGTCTTGAAGCCAGAACATTACTGTAATGCTCACCATACTGTAGAACTGCATCTCTCTGGGTCCTCTTGGAGGAGGCTGCAGCTGTTTCAGGACCGTACCATCAGGATGTTGCAAGATACCTGTGATTAGAAAAAAAAACATCTCATAATCATTACCGTTATGATCACAGTGCAAATGCCAAACAGTAAGCACACGCTAACATTTTCGAAATAGGCATTGATTTATACAGATGAATAACTGCTTATATCCACTGAGTTAATTGAAGGACTGTGAATAGGCCCTTTTGAAGATGATGTGAGGGGAAATCACAGCAGTGTGTGTAATGACATCACAGGCTGGCCTATATGCTGCTGAGAACTAGGCTGGCAGGGTTTAGAGATTACGGTCAGACTGCGACGCTCTGGATTTAGGTCAGGCTCCCCCTCTTTAAAAATAGCTATTTTAAAATCTATTCACATCATTGGTAAACGAAAGGAAACACGACCAGGATGAATTTATGACAACAAACATAATCAACCACAAGGAATTTGCTACCACAGACACTATTTAAATAAAGCCTTTATTTAAATGAATATTATACATCTCTTTTACCTGAAGCAATTCTTCTAGTGACTCACAGAACATCTAATTTATACGCTATTGGCTACACCCTAAAGAAAGCAATAAATTACTAATACACAAAGCCTGTTTTAGAAAAAAAATTTGCATTGTAATAACACTATCATGACAATTAAAACATTTCCCTTTTATTGCAATGCATCTGGACGGTTTATTTTTCAGTTTGTTCGTTATTTTATAATCTTGAATGATTATGCTCATTCCTAAAAAGTCACATTTATTATGAATTTTTTTGTTTTTTATGAGGATCAAATTAAATAATGGAATAAAATAAATAAATAAAAATACAGTAATAAAAATAATTCAGTCCACACAGCTTTTTATTCAAATAAGCACAAATTACATCAAACACGAGTGTGCATCATGTACAAAAAATATATATATTGTGCATTACAGGTTTTTTTTGGCTCTGATGGGATGTGTATAAGTATTACTGTATTGTTACTGTAAAAACTGAATAGTCCTAAAAATCGACAGTTACGCAAAATAACATTTTGTGTGGCCCAAACAAATGTGTGACAGGCTCTGTGAGGTTCACCCAAAAATAATGTTGCAGCAATAAAGAACTAGTGGACGCAAATGTAAGTCAAATCTTTCCTGCGTTTAACCACATTGGTCAAATTCTGTTTAAAATTGCGTTACCACTGACTCACTATATGGCTCATACATCTATAGCTGTTTTCGCATGCCAGGAGACAAATCTGAGTCAGCAACAAAACCTATCAGCCCAGAGAAATAACTGTTTCCATTAAATCTGTGGCGGCATCAGGATAATTACTAATCAGAGATCGGGGCTAGTTGTCACATGAGCTACGTCAGTAACATTTAAAGTCAACTCGAAATACACAATTACTTGTTTTCACAGTAGTTTTATGATTGTTTCAAGCATCTTTATTAATTAAATTCCTCAATACTAAAATATATTTGAAAATCTAATATGAACAGCTGTTGTGTAAAAAAGCCATACATTCAGGTAAAGTTCAACGATAAAACAAAAACTGATTTTTAACTGAAACGGTTTTGTTTGTCTATTAATTTTAATGCAATGTTAGCATCGGGGCTATTTACATGGTCAGCACCATAATCTAGAAAACTTTATAACATCAAATTACATAAGACACAAAATCTCAAATACGTGCAGGTGATACATTACAGAATATTCCACTTAAACATGTTTCTGAATAAATAAATAAAAAACGTTTTCAGGCAGTATTACAACAATTACAGTCCACTGAAACCGTGTTGTCGGGATGAGAGTATTTACTTTTCCACCGTAAATTCCCATTATATTCGAGCTATCCTGCATTTTTATTCATTTCACTTATTTTTTTGTAGGAATTTTCATAAAATTCTGCAATCACAATAGTTGTTGGCCAAAACAACAGTTTGACATTTGAAATGCTACATTACACATTTAAATGTTTTCATGCGTAAAGTAGCATTTCTATTTTTCATTTTACATAGGCTACATTTGTGCTTTTTCATTCATAATGTTGATAATGCCTCATAATTGTTTTACTGTGTACATTTCACTGAAAAAAACATACAAAAGGTCGTTAGATATATAATGTAGCATTTATATTTTTTATTTGACATTACTTCTAAATGGTACATTGTACATTTTTTCTTAATAGTTTTCTGCTTCATAATTATTGTACGGTTTTATTTGAACTAAAAAGCATATGAAAGGTTGTTTAATGACAAGTCCCACTGTGACAACTTACCCCATACAGTGTGACCAGCCGCATCTTGCTTCGTAGATAAAAACGGTAGTATTTAATGGACAGCTTTATAACTTACAGAGAAAACTTTAAAGTACACGCATATGCTGTATAAAAACTGGCCCTGAGAAATGTTCACTGAGGTAAAAATTGTGACGGCTAGCCCCGTACACAATTATAAACGACAGAATCCTGTTTTAAATGAATAGGAATGACATTAAATGTGTACTGACCCACTTTATCAACGCCGTACTTGTGTCCGGCCACCTGATGAGACAGCGGCACGCAGCCGTTCAGGTGAGCGCTCTGTGCGCTCTCAGGTAAACACGAGCCGCGGGTCATTAACGGACGCGCGAGCTCCAGCCTTCCCAGCGCCACAGACGAGTCCATTATGATGCTGAGCTGACCCTCACACCGAAGACCTCACTGCAACGGCTCGTTGTTTCTCTAAACTACTGTCCTCCACGCTCGAATTCACATATTGAACGCACGCCCTCGACGCGTCATCCTGATGTGTGTGCGGCCGATCGCGTGCCATCAGTCACGGCGCCCACGCTCGCGACCATATAACGAGCTTTTCACCTGGGCCACATCCCACTTCCTGACTTCAGAGATGTTTACACTCCTCCCGCGGTAATTGGTACGAGATGGTAGACAAGGAAGAAGCGGAGCACAAAGATAGACACGGTATTCTTGCGGAGTAAGTCATATCGCACGGAACCTCGCAGTTCTTCTGCGAACGCTTCGCAGTTTGTTTCCGCCCCGAGAGACACGCTGCGTGTGACGTCATGACGCACAGCGAGCGGAAACGTCACGGAATACGTCGAGCTATTTTTTTTTTTAATTGTTATTATTATTTCTCATGAAACGTCTACATTGGGTATCATTTCCGAGCTGTAAAAAGATTAGGAGAAAAAACATGAACAGTGAAAATATTTCTATGAATGGCAGGCTCGCCTCTAAATACTTCCGGGTAGGTGTAATCTACGGATACGATAAAAGTCTGTTTATGTTGCTGAACGTTCAGTTATTGTGACTAATGGGAACGCTGATAAAAAACTAACTACTAAACAAACATCGAGATGGAAAATGTTTTACATAATTATATGATTTGTGTTCTCAGACTACTGAGCAATTAAGAAAACCCCTCAGGCATAATTTGTGGAATCCTACTGGGAATATGGTTGTAATTATGGATATATAAGGAAATGTTTAAACAGCAGCCATTATATAAAATATATATATTACGTCAATTACTTCAGGGGATATATAAATTAGCCTCTAATTAAGACTTTTGTTTACTGTCTAGGTTCTAATGGACACAGAAAATGTTTCAGAAAGCAACAGAACATATTAAAATCTTTGATTAGGAAGGAAGAATAAAGCAATTGCGTTTCAGAGGGATACATGAGATGCTAAATGAATTTTGAAATCAGAGACACTTGCAAGACTGCATCGGATCTAGTGGAAAATCAAGGCTTTTTGTTGAACTGATGGCAACTTATACTCAAAGCCGGTTTAAAATGCATTTCAGCAAAGCAAATAAAAACACTATTGAGTACCAATATGAGCAAACGCACCTGAACAGATGAGAAACACAGATGCACGCTTTTAAACAAATTTTAATGCAAAATAAAAAAGAAAAATATAGATCCAGTATAGTTGCTCTTAACTATACAATAAAAATATCTAAAAGAAAATGTAATCAACTGAATGAGAGATACATTAAAATGGTTTTCAATTTCTTAATGTCCCTTGTGTAGGGTAACTGCACTTGTATAACATCATGCCAATCTTAAATAGGATTTATGAAACAAGAAATCTAAGTGCCCAACACCACTGCGGGGAATGACCAAAATACACAAAACCAATAAAAAGCTTAATGTCTTTTTGTGCAGCGCACAGTCCCCTTCAAAATACTAGTTCAGCTATTATTATTGGTCATTTCAGATGGTAAATGTTAACAGTACAATGTGTTTAATAATATAACCTAATCTTACTTTTAGATGCTAGAATTTACAGTGATTTGTGACTTAAAAAAATGTCCATTAAGTCTTCACATTGCATACTTCTGGGTCCATTCTCTTGCTAGTCTGTTGTACCTGGTACAAGAAAATCAAACATTAATAAGTTCATAAACAGTCTAGTTTGACTAACCAGATATTCCAATCTAACGTAACACGTATGGGTCTATGTTCCTCGCACTCGTGATGTTCCAAACCTGTTTAAATGTACACAAAAGGGTGAATTCCTGAAGAATAACCTGGTGATTCTTATCAATATGATGAAAGTGAAAACACTGTAGTCAGTGCAATTAATTAAATAAATTAAAGTCCTCTGAAGATAGCTTTGTATAGGAATAAACCACAATTTGAGCAACTGTTTGATATAAATCTTGATATCTGCCTTAGCTCTGCATCATGCATTCATAAGCACAGTAGCGACATCCAAGATGTAAACAAGGTGTATACTTTGCATTGGATCTTTTCAATGAATCGAAGAATCAAGTTCACAAAACTGGTCTGAATTCATTCATTAACTGGATTCACAAATTCACTCGATGGGTGCTACTCAATTCTCAAATAGGTGCTTCCTCGTTTCTTCGCTCTTCCATCCTTGAGCCCATGACCTGGAAATCGATCCGAGTCAGCCATCTTGAAGGACATGTCAATTCTCTAATTGCACCAGGAGTAGGCAAGGAACGAGGAGAGAGGAAGGGTACACAGCTGTATTCTATGCAGAAGTGTTTCTTGATGAAAACCCTGACACTCATATAAACTCTACAACTCTGAAATTAGTCAAAAGTTGATTTACGTTTCACCTTTGCAGTACATTTCACATACTCAAATAATATGTAGGACTAAATATATGCCTTTGAATTGCACATCAAATTTGAATTGCACGGTTTTAAAACAAATGTAAAGTAATGCATACCCATCATCAAACAGACAACAGCTTAGACTTTTGGAATAGTACTAATAAACTAAACGTGTTTAAATACACAGTAATAGCGATGTAACGATTCACTCAACTCACGATTCGATTCACGATTTTACAATTCGATTCAAATTTTAAGGTTTTACAAAATAGATTTAAGGACAAATTAATTAAATGTGTCCTTTTATTATTGCTTGGACAAAATGCGCAGTTTCGTGTGAAATTGAAATATAACACTTTAATAATATACTAATACAGCACTTGTATTTTGTTGCTCTTTTGTTGGTTTTGATTGTTTCTATGGTCCTCATTTGTAAGTCGCTTTGTATAAAAGCGTCTGCTAAATGACTAAATGTAAATATAATGTAAATGTAAATAACAAAACTAAATTGAAATTTTAAAACGAACCCCAAATAAAATAAATAAGTAACACAAATAAAATAACTATCTTCATATAAACAAATAAGGTCTTTGTCTGTGCTCTAGCCATTTGAAATTAGAGGCAAACCACTGCATTTTAATCATGATCCAAACAAAGATGCTGCATACATTCAACATGAGCAGTTTTTAATCTACATTAGATTGTATAGTTTCGAAATTTGAAGCAAAAACAGAATGGTTTGATTTCAGTTTTGTGAAACTATACATAAAAAATATCTGCATGAAACAGAAACGTGCTGAATGAGATGCAGATTCACTCTCTGCCAGCAGGTGGCGCTTAAACCCTTTCCTTGGTTTCCGCTGTAAGCAAAGCAGCGCTGCACTTGTGAACTTTAATGTGCATTATACAGAGGCAAGATGAAAAGAAAAAATACCATCTAAACTTTTCTAAAGACAGTTCCCCTCAGACATGCATTCATATAAACTCCTACCCCTAACTGAATCGCGATTTGTTTAGCATCTCAACCGATTTGAATCGTCACATATTTGAATCGATTTTCAACCGGCTCGCGGTTAATCGTTACATCCCTACGACAGTAATCAAGTTTATATAAATGTATCATCGATAAATCTAATTTGTTCCACAGCTAGCCGTATTTAAAATATGTTCATACTTTTCAAATGAATACATTTGTTTTTACAATGATTTGTTGATTCTAAGCAATCAGCATCAATACATTTTGAAATGATCATTTTATGATTTAGATCAAATCAAATAGATGCAAATATTTGATACTATGCCATGTTTTGTTTTTTTTTAGTGCAGTTTCTTACCCATTTAATTTATGCATGACTGACAAACTTGCACAACATTCAGTTTGTTAAAACCGTGTAATCCAAATGTTATATGCAATTTAAAATACATAAATCTTAAATTTAGGCTTAAACATTTTCTGAGTGAATTTCAACAAGCGATCTTGTTTTACTATGAATTTCTTTAATAACCAAACCTCAAAATCATAAGGGATCCCTTGAGTGCAGTTGGCGATGCTTTAAATTAAAGTGGCGTTTAAATGATCAGGAATATTCCAATATACAAATAATTTCTTTTGATTCCTCTATCCTCATTTTTCCTTGCATCATTTCCTCACATTCTAGTTGGGAGGAGCTAGGGTGCAAGGAAATGAAACGAGGACGCACAATTTAATAAGAAGCACCCAATGATCTGAACACACTGGAGGAGAATATTATCAGTGAATAACAACTTAAATTTTGTCTGTTTACACACAGAGCTACTGTATGATTTCAGGAACCTTGAAATACAGCACACAAATATTCAGCACTTGACTTGAGCACTTTTTCAATACATTTGTGGTGATTTAGTATGCCTTTGATACATGTTTTCATTGTCGTATGGGTTTGGAACAACATGAGGGAAACAAATTAAGACTTCTTTTTTTAAAACATTATACTTACTTTTCTTTGTCTGATTTGTAGATGTGTGCTATGTCTGGGACTAAGGGGTCATCAGGATTTGGATCACAAAGCAAAGAACATATGGACAAAAGAACTGAAAAAGAGATGAAAACAAATCACAATCATGACAGCATAGGCAAACCGGGTATTACAAATTCTATAGTTCAACTATTAAAGAATAAAGAATTAAAACACACAAGTACCTTTTGAAACCGTTAGAGCTGGAGACCACTGCGACCTCAGGATGTCCAGGCAAATACTTCCGTTACTGTTAATGTTGGGATGGTAGATTTTTGTTGTGAACGCTACCTGTTAAATTGAGATGGGTGTCAAAATGCCATTTTAAGACAACACGGCAAGTACACGGAGGTGGGGTGTAGCGTCACTACCTTTGGCGGCTTGAAGGGATAGTCTGTTGGAAAGTGAATTGTGAGAAAGAAGACCCCTCCTTGGTATGGACTGTCACTCTGCAAATCAAAGGAAATGACACTAGAAATTAGCAAACTGCGTAGGTGTATTAAAATAGGTTACATACATCTCAGATCTAATTATTCTTAAAATTGACTTCACATCATCACATTCAGCATGTGTTATTAAGCGAAGCAAACTGCTAAAGGCTAATGAGGTAAGTACTTACAGGTCCCATTATTGTTGCCTGCCAGTGAAACACTAAAAATAAAAGAAGGGGCTTATTGAAATTCGTTTTCGATGTTATTATGTAAAGCAACTCAAAAAGACTGACAGTGAACTTACAGTCATCACCAACCGGTCCAGCAGAGCACTGGGCAGGAGGGTCCCTCTGCAAGTCTTGAAGCTCCTGAAACAGAAGAAGAAATTAAGGCTTGTTCACACCGGGACGAATATCGCGCGCGATTATCGCCGATCTTTAACGCCTCGTGACTAAACAAAGGGCGCCAATGTGAGTGTGCACAACGGCGCGCAAAACGCAAGGCGTAAAAGCGTAATTTTTTAAAAAACGCCTTCGGGCTCGTTTTTTTGGTTTAACACGCCGTGTTAAAAACTGGTCGATTAATGAGATTGGTGCTTTTGTTCACATGCCTGGAGCTGCTGAAGTTACAGTAAAACACGACTTGGTGGCACTCAAGCACAAAACAGTCTTGCCGAGCACACATTGCTACCTAGCGACAAAAAGGAAGTAAGTAGACCAAGAAGATGCATCGAGGCAAGATGAATGTAGAGCTGCTGGTCTCATTGGTGTCTGAACACAAAGAGCTTTATGACAAACGCAAAAATCGCTTGGGTATGAACACAAAAGACGCGTCGAAAAGCGCACGCGATAATCGTCCCGGTGTGTACAAGGCTTTAGGATGACATTATTACTCCACAATTATGTTTCTAAATATATTTATATAGCCATTCTATTCTATTTTTCTAATTTCAGTTTTCAACTCATTTCAATCCTCAAGGCCATTTTGAAAAAAAAAAAAAAAAACTTTAACACATTCCGGGCAGAGGCTGTTAGGGGGTGACTGGAACGTCCACGACTGCTAACCCTCAAGTTCACACACCTGTTGTACGACCCCAAACCATAAGCGTGTCGCACTTTATTTAAACTAAAAGCCACCTGGCTTGCTATTTGTTGTTTAATAAACTTACCTCATTACATGAAGTTAGGCTCACAAATAAATCCAAATTGGGTAGGTTTGAAAAAATATTTTTCACCCGAGCTCTAACAGAGCGCCACCCAAAAGTGCTTTAAATACAAATTTTATAACGAAGTCTTCTAAAACATCATAAAGCTTACAGTAGTCATATCAAAAGCCCCATCTTACGGTTTACCGTGGTCATTATTATCAGAAAAAAATAGAAAAAATGTATTCCATGTCGCACATAATCGGATCTTATACGGAAGATTTATTTGTTCATGGTCGATGCACGCACCACCCAAGCTGTCATTTCGACTTGTCGCTTAAATGTAATTTATAACCAGATTTTACATCCTAAAAAAGCATATTAAATGCAACTAAAGAGTCTACTTTATTCTGCTATTCTCCAACCTTATGCCACACACCGAGCCGCACACGCATGTTCCCCCATCTTCATTCAGTTCGCTACACGACATAACATCAATGTACACACAACCTCCACCCACAACATCTTATTTCTGACACCCTGTACTTATCTATCAACAGACACCCCCCCAGCCAACACGCCTTATCATACAACATTACACTCTACAACTGTGGGTTCAAATACCCACGCCAGTGCTGGGTAAAACATAGCGGACCAACCCAGAATTGGGTGGTAGGACCCAGCGTTTGGGTTTTAACATTACTAGTGTACTTATATTTCCAGCTTTAATATCCCCGCCCATTGTCGCACACACCCGGTTTTCAAAACTTGTGGTTTTGACGGCACGTTGCACACCAGATCTGTCCTGGTAAAGACTTTTAAATTACAATGACTTATTTTTTGGGACCTGCAACCCCGTGATCCTTCAATAAAGGTCGTCTCATGTCACCTAAACAATGATTCTTGTTCTGGCCGGATTTTTTCGCTATACAAACTACTTACCACTGAATGGCACCTTGTTGTCGAAGGCCGGACTACTTCTGCCCTGCACACTTCATGTACACCCCACACTGTGATCGTTTTTTTTAACTTATGTAGATACAATACTCCTACAAGAATTTATCTATACAGGACTAACATTTGAAGCACACGGGGAAAAAAAACATTTGATGCATTTTTATTGATTTGATGCTTGAATACCCCCCCCCCCTTCTTCATCTAACCTCATACCCTCATCTCCTCATTCATAACTGTATTTGGCCCTATAAATTATATACGTCTTCGCCACCACCCGGACACACGAAAACTACACCCGCCGCCTCTTGGCTCCCCGTAACAGAGCCACGAGTACACAGAAACCCAATCCCCTAACCCCGACCACTTATTGACCAACACTGAACCCCCCCCCCCCCCTACGGAACTTTGATACCCTGACTACAGACCCACTGGCATTACTGCAAGTGGTTGCAAAACTGGTATAGACACACATTATGAGAACTTCATCCATATAAACAACAGCGTTTTTATTTATTTGTAATGTTATAAAGGGAAAAAATTATCTAACGGTTCAATAAACTGTTTCTCTCTGACTATTATTCCACAAGACAGGTATTACAGGGTTAGGTTTTTAATGCAAACAATATGCACTAATAATATACATATGAATTTGTAACAAAAGATATACTTACATATAGACTTGTGCCGGTATTCGGTAATGCGATATATCACGGTAATGAATATGCACGATATTGTTATCATGGGCACTTCTAAATACCGTGAATAATTATATATTACAAATTATTCAGAATTTTGAATGCATTTTAAGAATACTTTTCCCATCAACTGGTCAAATGCACAACACCACTGTATGCTGCGTGAGAGACGCGTGCGCACTCTGATGTAAACAAGCTCGGACGAGAAGCACATGGCGGAGCATGTGAGAGACGCTCTGGATGAAAGCACACTTTCACTCTCTGACAGCAGATGGCGCTAAACTGCAGAAATTATAATAATAATAATAATTATAAATGCAGCCATTACCCTGAATCGTTTTTAAATGATTTAAACAGCCATTCAGATTTGTGTATTTGCTATGATGTTCATCACAGCGCCAAATACTTAAATATTTAGACTTAATAGGCTATTTATTTTCAAACTTTTTTACATTTTAATCTGGACTACAACATGCCCTTGATATTGTTTGAAAGTGTTTTGATTCTTTATTGTTCGGTCACACTTTACATTAGGGCTTCATTAGTTAACATGAGTTAAACATAAACTGCCAATGAAAAATTCTTCTGAATATTCATTAATCTTAGGTATTCCAATATTCAATAACACGTTAAAATCGGAAGTTGCAACTGTGTTATTTAATGAGATAACATGAACTAAGACTTGTATTTTTTAATCAAAGATTAATAACTTCTGCAGCAAATGTAGCTATTTGCTCATTGTGAATGTTAATGCATTAACTAAGGTTAACTAATGAGGTCTTATTAGGGCCTTTCGCACCGCGGGAACCTTTTTATAGTTCCAGAACTAATTGTGGAACTACCCACTTTTTGGCATTTTCGCACCTCCGGAACTGGGTGCTATTTTAGTACCGGACTGCCTTTTTCAAGAACCAAATTAGCTCCTACTCAGGGTCTAACCAGCACAACTGGTACTAATCGTGACGTAAGTAGACATTGATTGGCCAAACGCGTATGAAAACGCCCTCACCCGCCATGATTTAAAACTCTGTGTAAACATACTGTAAGCATGTCAACTTATTTCGCAAGTATAGAGAACAGCGATAGATGGACAGACGCTTAAGTGCAGACACTTGTAGCAAATGTAGCACTGCCAATTGTCGTTGGAGATCCTCCTTTCAGTTCTTTCAAACGCTTTACGTATACGTCGACTTTCCATGCTCATTATTGTGAAACCCGCGAGACACATCAAAAACACAGCTCCGATCACAGTGTCCTCTATCCTCCTGTTGTTAATGTTGTTCTTGTTTGTTTCTGTTGTTGAACGCCGCGCACAAATGACGTCGCTGTCGACCGGCTTACGTCACTTCCTAGTACACACTGTCGGTGCGAATGCAACCCTTTAAATGGTACTGGGAAATAGTTAGCGCAAAATCGTCCCAGTACTTTAGTACCGTACGTTTAGTTCTGGAACTAAAGCGGTGCGAAAGGGCCTAATAAAAGCAGTCAAAACTAACAAAAGAGCAACAATATATAAGTGCAAATGACAAGTCTCGGTAAGCCTAACGCAGTACACATAGCAAGGTATAATATATATATATACAGTGGGTACGGAAAGTTCAGACCCCCTTAAATTTTTCACTCTTGTTATATTGCAGCCATTTGCTAAAATCATTTAAGTAATTTTTTCCTCATTAATGTACACACAGCACCCCATATGACAGAAAAACACAGAATTGTTGACATTTTTTGCAGATTCATTAAAAAAGAAAAACTGAAATATCAAATATCACTTAAGTATTCAGACCCTTTGCTGTGACACTCATATATTTAACTCAGGTGCTGTCCATTTCTTATAATCATCCTTGAGATGGTTCTACACCTAAATTTGAGTCCAGATGTGTTTGATTATACTGATTGGAATTGATTAAGAAAGCCACACACCTGTCTATATAAGACCTACAGCTCACAGTGCATGTCAGAGCAAATGAGAATCATGAGAGACAGAATTGTGGCAAGGCACAGATCTGGCCAAGGTTACAAAAAAATTTCTGCTGCACTTAAGGTTCACAAGAGCACAGTGGCCTCCATTCCTTAAACGGAAGACGTTTGGGACGACCAGAACCATTCCTAAGAGCTGGCCGTCTGGCCAAACTGAGATATCGGGGGAGAAGAGCCTTGGTGAAATAGGTAAAGAAGAACCCAAAGATCACTAAGGCTGAGCTCCAGAGATGCAGTCGGGAAATCGGAGAAAGTTGTAGAATGTCAACCATCACTGCAGCCCTCCACCAGTCGGGGTTTTATGGCAGAGTGGCCCGACGGAAGCCTCTCCTCAGTGCAAGACACATGAAAGTTTGCTAAAAAACACCTGAAGGACTCCAAGATGGTGAGAAATAAGATTCGCTGGTCTGATGAGACCAAGATATAACTTTTGGCCTTAATTCTAAGCGGTATGTGTGGAGGAAACCAGGCACTGCTCATCACCTTCACAATACCATCCCAACAGGAAGCATGGTGTGGCCCCCAGCATCATGCTGTGGGGGTGTTTTACAGCTGCAGGGACAGGACGACTGGTTGCAATCGAGGGAAAGATGAATTACAGGGATAGTACAGGGATATCCTGGATGAAAACCTTCTCCAGAGTGCTCAGGACCTCAGACTGGGCCGAAGGTTTACCTTCCAACAAGACAATGACCCTAAGCACACAGCTAAAATAACGAAGGAGTGGCTTCACAACAACTCTGTGACTGTTCTTGAACGGCCCAGCCAGAGCCCTGAATAAACCCAATTGAGCATCTCTGGAGAAACCTAAAAATGGCTGACCACCAACGTTTACCATCCAACCTGACAGAAATGGAGAGGATCTGCAAGGAGCAATGGCAGAAGATCCCCAAATCCAGGAGTGAAAAACTTGTTGCATCTTTCCCAAAAGACTCATGGCTGTATTAGATCAAAAGGGTGCTTCTACTAACTGAGCAAAGGGTCTGAATACTTAGGACCATGTGATATTTCAGTTTTTCTTTTTTAATAAATCTGCAAAAATGTCAACAATTCTGTGTTTTTCTGTCAATATGGGGTGCTGTAAAAAAATTAACTTAAATGATTTTAGCAAAATGGCTGCAATATAACAAAGAGTGAACAATTTATTTAATACTTTCCGTACCCACTGTATACATATACACACACACAAAGAAGATAAATATATAAAGTAGAATTAAAATAGAATAGAAAAGGCTAGAGTTAGAGGGTCAAATAAAGGTTCGTTTTCTTCAGCGCTTTACGTAGACGTCGATTTCCAGTCCATTATTGTGAACACACAGGCTTCCGATCACAGCGTCCCCATCCTCTGTTGTTAACGTGTTCTTCTTTGTTTCTGTGTTGAAGCCTGACACAAAAATGGAATGTCGCTGTCGACCGGGCTGACGTCAATCATAGTACACACTCTCGGTGCGGAATGCAACCTTTAAAATAGTAATGGGAAAGTTCGAGCAAAATGTACCAGTACTTAGTCTGTACATTTAGGTTTGGAATAAAGCGGTGCGAAGGCCCATTGTAAGTGTACCTATGGGTCTTTGAATGAGTTCTTTTGCCTTTAATCTGTGTAAAACTTTAACTTATAACATTTTCTGTATGGCTTTACTGAATTTAAATTGTGATTTTTGTTTTAGAAAAGTTATTACAAAAACAGGAGATGTACTGATATGAGAGCACTGTTTTAAATAACTTTTAAATATCGTTATAATACCGTATACCGTGATAAAAGCTTTAGCATTTAATCGCAACATGAAAATTTGATACCCCTACTTGCATAACCTAATTATTACTCTTAACATACGCCCATTTTATTAGACAGACAATCTGATTATATGCCTTCCGGCAAGGACTTTGGGACTCGGTTAAAAGGGTGTTTAACACCACTGCCGGAGTGTTGCGAAACAGAAACTGTCAAAATGACAAAGTGATGGCGTCACGCTGGAACTTCAGAGAATCAGGTTGTGCTGCTTTGTGTCAAACACACAACACCACAAACACAATAGCGCCTACCGACCATATCCAGATCAACTACACCAAATCAATTGTAGCCAAAGTCCCTCGAAATGTCACATCAGCTGTGAGGTTTAACAAAGCACACAAGAGTGGCTTGTGAAAGTGGATGAATCCACACAAAGTTTGGCCTGGTTTAGTGTGGCTGCTGCCGAAGTTGGAGCAGGTTTGCGGTCTTTGTTCAGTTCTGGGCCTTCTCGAACAAGGTTGAATAGACCACATAACAGATTTATTATTAAAATGATAGATATTTTCAGTTCGTTTTCACGGTGAAGAACTGAATAAACTACGCGTTCTGATGTACGTTAACCAATTACTCACTGTTTGTTTTTTACACGTATAAATGTGTGTGTGTGTGCTAGCAACGATACATTACAATGGTTGACTGACAACCTTGACGGGTCGTTTTACGTTCTGGTTAACCAGCTTTATTAACAATAAAGGCTATTCTACATTTATTTACATTACCTCAAGCAGACAGTCAACAAACCGTGAAAAACCGTCATGACTGAGTGTAGAAACACTGCTAGCTAACCGTTACATGCTACATTCGGTCGACATATTAGATCTAACGTTAAATTAGTCGGAAACAGCTTGACTTGATTCAAACTACCAACACCAAACAAAAATAAATAACATATTATTAGTTAGTAACAGAAATGCTATTTTTAACCCCGATATTCGATATAAACAACGCTAACGCTAGCAGGTTAAAAAAAAACTTGGCTAATGTTGATCATGTACGCACAAAGGTCTTACCTTCTGTATTCTCTTTAATGCCATGCTGCTTTACTGCGTGTACCGCCCCAGATTTACGCGATTATATTATGTGTCCGATATTATTGCTACGAAACAGCTCAGCAATACTGTGTTTCCCTGAGTAAAACGAACGTGAGCGGCGAGAAGGAGAGCCAGCTGTAGCACAGCAAGCTCACTCTTCCGGTGCGGAGCCGGGGGAAACAAAATAAAAGTCATTATGTATCATTTGCAAGAGCATTAGCAGGTCACAGTACTGTCAAAAAAGTATAAATTACGTAAATTAAAGACGCAAACAAATACATAAAGGAAACGAAAAGAAAAAGGTGCAACAACAACAACAACAACAATAAACCTACAAAATAAAATAAAACAAATGTCTTTGGCACTGAACAAAATTTAGCGATGACATGATAATCCGTCAGACCTGAAACAACAAACTGGAAGCTAACCAGTCAGGTTTCAGGAGTGGTCAGTCAAGGAAGCCGTGCAGATTGCAAAAACTGATTCCAAATCATCAGTTCTTATTCTGCTGGATCTATCTGCTGCTTTTGACACTGTCAATCATCAGATCCTCCTGTCTGCCCTCTCATCACTGGGCATCACAGGGATTCCACTTCGCTGGTTTGAATCCTATCTCACTGGTAGGTCTTTCAGGGTGGCTTGGGGAGGGGAGGTATCCAAAGCACATCAACTGGTCACTGGAGTTCCTCAGGGATCTGTTCTTGGACCCCTCCTCTTCTCCATATACACTACATCACAGCGCACATAGGATTCTCTATATTGCTATGCTGATGACACACAACTCTATCTCTCATTTCAACCAGATGATCCAACGGTAGCTGCACGGATCTCAGGCTGCCTGGCGGACATCTCGGCATGGATGAAAGAACATCACCTACAGCTCAACCTGGCAAAGACTGAGCTTCTTGTCTTCCCTGCCACTCTAACTCTACAGCATAATTTCACCATCATAATTTAGGTTCTTCTACAATTACCCCATCGACTTCTGTCAGAAATCTTGGTGTAATCTTCGATGACCAGCTGACCTTCAAAGACCACATTGCAAAGACTGCCCGATCTTGCAGTTTGGCATTGCACAACATCAGAAAGATCAGGCCCTTTCTAACGGAGCATGCTGCACAACTTCTTGCCCAGGCCCTTGTAATTTCTAGGCTGGACTACTGCAATGCTCTTCTGGCTGGACTTCCATCAAGCACAATCAAACCTCTACAAATGATTCAGAATGCAGCGGCATGACTGGTCTTCAACGAGCCCAAAAGAGCCCATGTTACACCTCTCTTTATCTCCTTGCACTGGCTACCAGTTGCAGCTCGAATCAAGTTCAAGACATTGATGCTTGAATAAGACAGCCACAGGCTCAGCACCCGCCTATTTCCACTCACTACTACGAATTTACATCCTCTTCAGAAGTCTGAGATCCGCTAGTGTGCGACGCCTCGTGGTACCATCACAGAGAGGCTCAAAATCACTTTCCAGAACATTCTCGTTCACCATTCCTGGATGGTGGAAATATTTTCCCACCCCTATCCGGAATGCTGATTCCCTGACAATTTTCAAGAGACAGCTGAAAACTAATCTCTTTCAACGCTACTTGACTTCATTCTAAATTAAAAAAAAAACAAATTTGTCTTTCTCTTTATTTATTCCTTCCCGTTCTAGCTTGTACTTATTTGAACAATGCCTGAAACTTGGTATTACAGGCACTTCCTGTATCTGTTTGCCTCTTTAAGAAGAATCGCTTTATGTATCCCCCAATTGTAAGTCGCTTTGGATAAAAGCGTCTGCAAAATGACTAAATGTAAATGTAAATACACTTTTAAATAACCAATTGCGTTCCACAGTGGTTTAAAGTTTTTTGTAATTTTTTTTTTTTTATGTGAAATCTTTATTCTTATTAAGTATTAACGTACGAATAACTTTCATAATGTTAATAATATTTTAGTTTCATTGCTGGACTGAAGCAACTTAAATTCACTTTATTATGTATCTACTTTTTTATGAAGAAAAATCATATTAAAATGTAAGTATCAAATATGACACATCAGGCTTTCGATGAATGTTTGTTTGTACATCTCTCAATCATCATTGCATTATAAACAATTAAATTATATTAAAACTATGTGCAACTGATATGTATATGCATTTTATGTAAATAGCCTAATACTGTTATAAAAATCTCATTGATCTATAAGAATTACTTGCTTTTTGGCCACATAAATTACAGCAGCAGCATATTTTGGCTCAGTTCGGGTCCTTTTCTCTCTGACTTTTATTTTGTTATATGTCAGGCTTCAAAGGGTTAAAGCGTTTACGTACACCATGCACGCTTTACCAATTATAACTGAATAGCACAATAATACAGCGCTTCCCGCAAAATTAATAAACGAATATAATTAAATTGGTAAATACTGCTATTTCCCAAACGTTCTTTAAGTACAGGTACATCTATAAAATTTTAAACGAATAATTCTCCCACAATGCACTTCGTTTAGATGGCAGATGGAATGGCGCCTTTACCGAAGGAGGCGGAACTGTAATTCACGACCATAACATTCATTTCAAGACAGCTATTGTGTATCTTGTTCTCACCGTGCATATTAAATATTTGATTCGTTTTATCGGGGAGATCACAGCACGTGTATGATGGCTCCGTTCAGTTTGTTGTCAGTCGGTGCTAATCTTTTGGTAAAGTCTTTGGGTTTGTTCTCGAGTGCATCTGTTGTGAGGTGAGCGTGCTTCAAGTTTAAGGTTATTGATGCATGACTTGTTTATTAGTTAATGTATCATATCTAATGAATTTTATTTTAGCAACATATTTAAATGCATAACATCCCACATTTTTACAACAGCCATATGGTCAATGTAAGATATATATATATATATAATAATATTATATATATAATATATATATATAGTGACCAAACGCTAACTCCGCCTCAATAGCTAAAGTTAAAATGTAACTTTTTTGTAAGGTGTAAAAAACGTTTTTTTTAACAAATAATTATTCTGTAACATCCTTGACAATTTTTGTACAGTGACAGTTATTTGCAATTGTAGGTGTTCATGTGTAGCTCCAGTGTTAAAGAGTTTTAGCACCACAACCGGGGGTCCACCTAAGAGACCCCTGACAGCATACATGACATATGTGAAAGAGATGCATCCCACCATCAGCAGACAAAATCCAGGTATCCGCTTCAGTCGCACAACTACCTTGCATTTCTGCTTTGTTTTGAAACAAGATAATGAACAGTCTGTTTTGTTCAGGAATCAAAAATGTGGATATTGTCCGAAAGTTAGCACAGCAGTGGAAAATACTGACTCTTGAACAGAAGCAGGTAAATTCTTGCTTCATGTATGTGTGTGTTCATATGTTTTAATTTATTTTGAGTAAATGTGCAGAATTTCAGCCTGAAATAAAATGTGTACATCTCCATTTCTGTACATTGTATATGTATACATTCATACATTCATACATACATGCATGCATCCAGGGAGCAATATAAGGTTGCTGTGGACAACAGACTGCTGCTTTTGCAATAGAAAAACACCAATCAATATTTATAGGGAATTTTTACCTAGGGCTGTGTATTGACAGATTTCACAGATCTAGTTATTTAAATTTGGTTATAAATCATGTACAGAAAGTGTACATTTTTCTAAAGGAAAAAGTCTGTCACAACTAATACTGTAAACTACACAGGGAACCCAATCAGCTGGTACTTTAATAATGTTAGTTTAAAATTATTAAATTGAATTGCTATTTATTTTTAGATATAACACTTGTATAACTGTTGTATACAGTGATGTAAATTGTGGAAGTTGTGGCCTAATGGTTAGAGAGTCGGACTCATAATCCAAGGTTGTGGAGTGTGTGTGTGCACTTTGGATGGGATAAATGCAGAGCACTAATTCCGAGTATGGGTCACCATACTTGGCCACATGTCACGTCACTTTTATATGTGGCCACAAAACCAGTCATAAAGGTCAATTTTTGAGATGCAGGACGAAATTGAGATGCAGGTTATGCATCACCTGAAAGCTGAATAAATAAGCTTTCCATTGATGTATGGTTTGTTAGGACAATATTTGGTCGAGATGCAACTGAGGGTGCAAAAAAATCTAAATATTGAGAAAATCGCCTTTAAAGTTGTCCAAATTATGTTCTTAGCAATGCATATTACTAATCAAAAATTAAGTTTTCATATATTTACAGTTGGAAATTTACTAAATATCTTCATGGAACATGCTCTTTACTTAATATCCTAATGATTTTTGGCATAAAAGAAAAATCAATAATTTTGACCCATAAAATGTATTGTTGGCTATTGCGACAAATATACCCCAGCGATTTAAGACTTAATCATTTTTTGCATTTTATTTTAGTTTTATAATTTTATTTTTGGGTAGACAATTCCTTCACTGTTATATATGGGCCACCCTGCTCTTTAGTTATTGCTATTGACATTGGCCATTGAAAAATTCCTGTCATCCACTAATTTGAGCTATTTCACATCCCTATATCGCAGCCATTTCAAGATGCATCTTCAGCATCCAGGGAGCAATATAAGCTTGTTCTGGAGAAATACAAAGCCCAACTGACTCCTGCACAAACTGCTGCTCTTGCAGTAGAGAAACGACAGAAAGTGGCCAAAAGAAAAGCAATTAGGAGAAAGAAGGTGAGTTTTGCCTTCCATTATGTAACTACTATACTAACCCACCAATGAGACACTTTACACTGACTAAATATTATTTCATTTCTTCTTCAGAAATTAAGTATTTTGATTACCTTTATAGTAAAGGAATATTATACTTCACTTGTAGGAGCTGAACAGTCTTGGCAAGCCCAAACGTCCCAGGAGCGCCTTCAACATCTTCATGTCGGAGCACTTTGAGGAGGCAAAAGGAACTAATATGCAGGTGAAAATAAACTTTAGTTCTTCATATTCAAGATTCAGAGTTTATACAGTATGCAAAAATTTCTGCACCTAAAATATAGCTATCTGTAGTGTATTTTGTATAAATAATTTCAATTATTTGTTTTTGTATCTGGTGTAATAATGTATTTGAAGTTCACAGTTTAACCAAAGATATTACAGACCATTAAAGGGTTAGTTCACCCAAAAATGAAAATTATGCTGTTTTACTCACCCCCGAGGCATCCTAGGCGTATATGACTTTCTTCTTTCAGACGAATCCAGTCGGAGCTATGTTAAAAATTGTCTTTGATCTTTCAAGCTCTATTATTGCAGTCAGCGGGTGTTGCATTGCTTCAGTCCAAATGAAGTTAAATAAAAAGCACCCATCCATAAAAAAAGTGTCTCACACGGCTCCGGGGGGTGAACAAAGGCCTTCTGTAGCGAATCAATGCGTTTTTGTAAGAAAAATATCCATGTTCAAAACGTAATAATCACTTTAATGTAGCTTGCGCCAACAGTTGTACACAGAAGCAGTTCAGGGAGGATGACTTATGAGGTCTGCGTTGCGCATGTGCCGGTGAGTCTCGTGAAAACCAATGTTTGTTAACAGGATCAAGGGAAGCAAAGCTTCCTTACTTTAGCAAAGGAAAACCAGTCTCCTCTTGGCTTATATCGAAATCCTCCGACATTCTTCTTCTTATTTCTAATTAGTGACCGTTGTTTTGTTTTAATCGCTCCGCTGCCTTTCCACGTGCGTCACTTCTGAGCGGCGCATGCGCAAAGTTGACCTCATACGTCATCCTCCCGGAGCTGCTTCCGTTTACAACAGTGAGCGCAAGCTAGATTAAATTGATTATTACGTTTTGAATATGGATATTTTTCTTTAAAAAAACGCGTCGATTCGCTACAGGAGGCCTTTGTTCACCCCCCGGAGCCGTGTGAGACTTTTTTTTTATGGATGGGCTCTTTTTATTTCACTTCTTTTGGACTGTAGCAATGCAACACCCGCTGAGTGCCATTATAGAGCTTGGAAGATCAAAGACAATTTTTAATATAACTCCGACTGGATACACCTAGGATGACTTGAGGGTGAGTAAAACGCAGCCTAATTTTCATTTTTGGGTGAACTAACCCTTTAAAACTAAACATTTGTGTAATATGCAATTGAAGTATTTAACACAATATTTATTGGTTGCAACAAGTGGGTTAACTTGAATGTCTTTTTTTTTCTTTCCAGACGAAGATGAAGTCTCTGAGAGACGACTGGGAGCGTTTCAATGCAACACAGAAACAAGTGAGTTTTGCCTTGAGCATCAAAAGTAGCTCACACTACGGCTCTGTTCCATCATCCTGTGAGCTGCCTGCTGTCTTCTAAGACACCTCATAAACTGGCTGATTTAAAAACACTACGAGCAGTATCTCTGTGAGTCATATAATTAATAGCGTTACAATTATTATGGCCCCGGGGAGGAAATTATTCCACCGATTGTGACAATGTCGATATTACACCTCATATTTTACAAGAAAATATTTGCTAGTGATGCTCGGGATTGCATCACAGGATTTAACAGTAGGTCTTTACGTCTTTCCCTTTCTTTCAACAAAATGAATGCTTGAAAATGGTGGGCTCATTATTATTATTATTATTATTATTAATGAATAACACAACAACAATAAAACAGTACGTTGACAAACTCGCTTACATTAAACATAGAAAAAGATACAGAGCCCTGCACGTCATACAGACAAATATATATTTATTAGGGTAGCAAATTAAGAAGTCATTTTTACGACTACATTCATTTCATCGTTTTACTAAATTGTGTTCATGTACTAATTCATTCTCTCAATTTTGATTTAACAACAATCACTACAAGACTGCCATGATTTAATAAACAGAAAACTGTTTGGTGTTTGTCAAGCAATGTCATTCGTTTATGGCCGAACACCGCTACCGCGGCAATTCTACTCGGTTATCTTATAAAACAATACAAAATTATAAAGCAATTAATTGAACGCTTGCTATGTTTTGCAACAGATCTTTTATCTGACTTGTGTCACTGTTCCAATTTCAGATGTACATTCAGCTGGCAGAGGATGACAAAGTCCGTTACAAGAACGAAATAAAATCGTGGGAGGAGCACATGATAGAGATCGGAAGGGAAGACCTTGTTCGGAGAAAGGAGAGGAGAGCCATCAAAGCCAAAACCACTAAAGACATAAAGAAGAAATCCAAAGTAAGAGTGCTAAAGGCAAAAGCACCAAAAAAGAAGACTGGAACAGCAGTGAAAAAGACTGTGGAGAGCACCAAGAAGTGAAATGATGTTTGTTAGACAGAGCGTGTTGTACAAAGGCCAGTACCGTCCTCAATAAAAAGCTGCATTTATAGTGCTCAAAGCATGAAGGTTTTAAAACTGTGAAGAGTCCTTCATGACGTCTCATCCCTTTTTGCTGGTTTCATTTACTCAATAGTTTAGGTCCTGATTACGACTGTTTTTATTGTACTTGTATTGCTTTTAAGCTACTCAAGAACTCTGTTTCTTGACTGGCTATGAAACGTAAGACTGACATCAGTTTCCATTTGCTTCTTAGAATGAGTTTGTGTATCATGCTTTAAAAGAGGATGCCATGGTTTGTATAATGTCTTTACTTACAAAATAAACATTAACATTTTCTATAAAAGCAACAGGAGCTATTTACAAAAGAATGCTACACAACTTCATCAAAACGTTTAAAATTTCATAAGTGTGCTAAGGTTAGAGATATAATACAACCCAAAGTGAAAAATAAGTCATTTACTCGACCTCACACTCCAAGTCTGTATGACTTTCTTCATCCTGTATAAAACAAATTCAGATATTTTAAAGAATGTCTGAGCTGCTCTTTTCCTCAATCACCAAATGGGCAAATTAACATATAATTACATTATATGGAGGGAAAATGAAATTTCTCTCTTATAACATGAAAAGTGAGTACATGACAATTTTCATTTTTAGGTGAACTATCGCTTTAAATACAAATCAAGTGGCCTCAGGTTTAGGCTGAATATTATCTTATTATGCAATTGTCAACTCTGCATGAAACCTCACATTTTTTACGTTTAAGAACAGTTATTTAAAATATAGTTTTAAATATTCTCGTGGGATAAAATCAGGACTTTGAAGCCAAGCTGGGATCAGATGGCAGTTTTGCTTCTTGCGGCAAAGTCTCAAAATCAGGTGAACACACTAGTTTGTGTGTGATGTTTCCAAGCACAGTCATGTCTTGTAAATATTGGCATCGGCCCGATATGAAAAATGATGCCGATATGTCTTGCCGATAAGAGGATTAACTCACATGTGCTCAGGGTGTCCTAGCCATTAGTCAAGTCAGCAGTGTGGTCATTCTTGAAGCAAACGTTTGCCTTAAAGATTATTAGATTCACTGTTTTGGATTACTGCATTTAATGTGAGAATTCATGTACAAGATTATGCGTTCTAATGCCTGTCCAGTAAGGCGTTGTATTTACATAGGGGGCGCTGTTGGCCTACTTGTAACAAAATGAAAGTAAAATACACAAATATCCCTAAGAAACTTGTGTTTCTGAATAAATAAAGCAGTATTAATGTCATAAAATCATGAGTATGTTTTAATGCAAAGGTCAGAAGCTACAGCTTTGTAACATGGCGCTTGTAAATTAAATCATTTTATATATACAGATTTATTAATTAATGTGTAATATGTTTTTTTTTTTTAAAGAATCATGAGCTTTAAAAGATTTAGAAAATGTATACAATTCTTGCCTTAGACCATCTACAAATGTTAAATCTTAAAATAATATTTTAAGGTTACCACTGGCATCCTTCTGAAAAAAAAAATGCAGCGATTGATATATAGCTGATTTATAATTATTTTCAAAGCTTTAAGTGTACTGTCATTATAAAAGAACTTCATTATTATTTAATATGTAATATGTAATTCGAACAAATTAAAAGTAATTATATTTAACATTTCCGCACAAGAGAGACTTGGTGTTGTTTCCAAACAAAAAGAAATATATCGGCATCGGCTATCGGCCAAAATGAGTTGAAAAATATCGGCATATCGGATATCGTCAAAATTCCAATATCGTGCATCCCTATCCGAAACTTTCATCCGTCATAAAAAAATTCAAACCAGGTTTCGATTTTCTGCGTTTTCGCATCCGTAGCAAGCATTTTGATAGGAAAGGATGACGAATACGAAAAAACGCATACGAAAATTTTGGACTCGGTGTGCAAGGACCTTTAGGGTAAAAAATATATATATCACAATACAATAAATATATGATATTTTTAAGGCATAGTATGGAATATAAACTTACCAGAGCTTTAATTTGTGATGAGCGCTTATCTAGGGTCTTGCCTTCCTTTCTGGGTTTCTCTGGGCTCGGGGGTTTAGGTTGACCAGGTATGGTATCAGGAAGTTGAATAAACAGTAGTTCTTCCTTATCCGAAACAGTCAGCTGTTGGAACAGTTCTCCAACCGTTGGCTGCTGCGGGCATGAAGACGTGCCCCTCACTGGCACAGGGTATTTCTGCTCAGCTTTGGCTGATTTCAGTGCATTATCAGATGCTGTCTCTTCTATAACTGCAAAAATGCCTTGGATTTTAGTTACTTGTTTAATGTAAACAGAACAAAAACTAGCAACAAAACAAGCTAAATAAAAATTACTGTTAGCATAAACTGAAACTTACATGAACTAGCTGCATCTGTTGACAGGAGGTTGCATGACTGATAGAGTGGAAGTCTGATTGGTCTTTGCTTGGGATCATTTTTTTAATCCAGGATCATCCAAAAACTGCTCAATTATACCAGGAAAAATCATTAAAATGCTACTGATTAACTTTCAAGACTTGTCACATGATAAAGGGTCATTGAGACGTACATCATCTCGTTGGAGTTTTTGTAAAATTTCATTATATCATCCTCTGCGTTGCTCTTTTCCTTTTTAATGCATTTTGTGACGAGTGCAGGATCACAATCACTCAGGTTAGAGCCGCTCCAATTACCTGCGAGATCAAAAACAGGCACACGAATGTTGACTTGATGAAATTTTATTTGATATTAAATATTCATTGCACCACCATGAGTCAGCAGTAAGTGCCAATTTATTGATTTGTATAGCACTTTTCACAATACACATATCTTCATGCCTTATAGTTTCATTTGGCAAATTAGGGCTGGGTGATAATGTATAGTAGTTTGATATAAAAATCAAGCTTTTGAGACTTGCTATAATTTAAAAATCACGCTACGCAAGTATACTGTACTGTATGTATGCAAATATACTTATATATCTAACTTCATATACAGAGCTGTGCAATAAAAAAGTTCACATTTTGTGACATTATAAACTACCAAGTAGTTGTGATTTGCTATATAGTATAGATTGCTTTACATGAGTATGATGTGTATGCAGGAAATTTGGACGTACTATATATCCAACTTTTATTATTTCACTAGATAAGTCATTAAGTTTAAGTCATAAGTGTACTGTATGTATGTAGATAAAAACGGATCACTGTCACGGTTAAAGGATGCATGTAAATGACAGGGTTAAAACATATCGCCCATTCCTAACCAGTTAAACTGAGGAGTTCAACTGAAAGTCATGGCATAATACTAACTTAAACGTAACACATTGTACATAATATCTTAATACATAATATCTCCAAAAACAATTGTGGGAAAGAACGAAAAAGAGAAGAGAAAAAAAAGCCTTGGAAAAAAAGGCAACTACACTTCTTTGGCAATAGAGTACAAATATAATGTCATATCACTACGTGCTTTAAAAATGTGCTTTAGTTTTGCGAACAGAGTGAACATTTGGTACAAAGGTTTTCTGTAGGGGGAAAAATTATAAATTGAATATGCAAAATTTAAACTATATCATTGCACAGCTCTATATATAACGCTGGATATATAAGTATACACTGTGCAACCATGCATCAATGGAAAGCTTATTTATTCAGCTTTCAGATGATGCATAAATCTCAATTTAAAAAAATTGACCATTATTACTGGTTTTGTTGTTCAGGGTGACATACAGCAAATTTCAACTGCTTGATTGTTTGTATTGTCGCAAAATGTAAACTACTGTATATTACCGTAAAGCTCTCTATTAAAATGTATAAATACATACAACTTTATTTGTGTTCATACAGTAAAGCACTACTATACAGAAAATCTCAACTGCTTGATTGTTTGTATTGTCGCAAAATGTAAACTACTGTATATTACCGTAAAGCTCTCTATTAAAATGTATAAATACATACAACTTTATTTGTGTTCATACAGTAAAGCACTACTATACAGAAAATCTCAACTGCTTGATTGTTTGTATTGTCGCAAAATGTAAACTACTGTATATTACCGTAAAGCTCTCTATCAAAATGTATAAATACATACAACTTTATTTGTGTTCATACAGTAAAGCACTACTATACAGAAAATCTCAACTGCTTGATTGTTTATTGTCGCAAAATTGTCAAAACTACTGCATATTACGCTAAGTTCTTCTCTAGCAAAATGTCATAAAATAACCATACCACAAATTTATTGTGTTCCTACGCTTTTAAAGCACTATCTATACAGAAATATCACGGCGTGATTGTTTTACTGGTCGCAAAATGTAAACTTGTTCTATTACCGTTAAAGATCTCTATAAAAATGTATAACTACCATAAAACGTTATTGTGTTCATACCGTTAAAGCATACTATACAGAATCTCAATGCGGATTGGTTGTGGTTCTCAAAATGTAAAGTAATGATAGTAACGAAGTCTCTATTAAAAAATTTATAATTTACATTACATACTTGATTTGTGTTCATACAGTAAAGAAATTACTATACAGAAAATTAACTGCTTGATTGTTTGTATTGTAGCAAAAAAAAAATGTTAAAAACTACTGTTATATTACCGTAAGCGCGCTATTAAATTATAAATACATACAACGTTTATTTGTGTTCCGTACAGTAAATTGCACTACATAAGAAACAATATCAATGCTTGACCTTGTTTGTATTGTCGAAAAGGTAAACCTACCTGTATTTACCCCGTACATCCTCTATTAAAAATGTATAAAGACATACAACTTTTTGCGGTTTGTACAGGTAAAGCCCTAAAGCAATACTATACAGAAAAAATCTCAATGCTGATGGTTTGTATTGTCGCACACATGTAAAAATATGTACGCCCATTACCGTTAGCTCCTATAAAAGTAAACATAAAGACATACCAACTCTTATTTGTGTTCGCTACGTACGAATACATATACACGAAATCTCACCGCTGCTGATTGTCCGCCTATTGTCCCAAAGATTAAATAACTGTATACTACGTCCAGCTCTCTATAAAATGTCTCCATACATCATCAACTGTATTTGTGGTCATACAGTAAAGCACTACTATACAGAAAATCTCAACTGCTTGATTGTTTGTATTGTCGCAAAATGTAAACTACTGTATATTACCGTAAAGCTCTCTATTAAAATGTATAAATACATACAACTTTATTTGTGTTCATACAGTAAAGCACTACTATACAGGACAATCTCAACGTGATTGTTTGTCTTGTTTTTTTTTTGTTTTTTTTTTTTTTTTTTTTTTCTTCCTTTTTTTTCTCCCCTCTTCGCAAAATGTAAACTACTGTAGATTACCGTTAAAGCTCTCTATTTAAAATGTATAAAGACATACAACTTTATTTGTGTTCATACAGTAAAGCACTACTATACAGAAAATCTCAACTGCTTGATTGTTTATATCTTAACAACATGTTAGCTATTATTATCTGTCAGACAGCCTATATTATACTGTAAACATTACAATTAAATCGATTTTATTTTCTATAAAGCTACTTTAAAAAAACAAGTATTGTGCAAAATAATACTGACTTGACTTCTAATATCTTTGGTGTTTTAAACAAAGTTGAGAGTGTTTGATATTGAACCACTGACATTAGAAAGTGCAACCTTTTTATATCCTCCCAGGGTCAGATCTCTGGAGCGCAGAGAGGTCAGTCTGCCTGGTGGAGGTGGATTCAGTGATATTCGGCCTGGCAGTGCTCTACCCAGAGCAAAAGATGGTCTGAGAGTGGCAGATGAGCCCGCTTCTGCATCCCCATCTCCATGTTCACACACCCTGCCAAAACCCAGAAACACTTACTGTGAACACCGACTCTAATTAATTGCCAACCAAGACATTTGTTTGGGGCATCTTACGTGATTTCGCAGACTGATACAATGGCAAAAACAGCCACGGAGAGTTATGCGTGTTAAAACAGACGCTCATTCAAACACAATTGCTGCGTGCTCACTGAGATTACAGTTCAAGATACAGACTTTAATACTAGTTTATGCCGTTTGCACCATCGGATTTGGAAATGCGTGGAATGATGATGGAAATACGGCTGTCTTAAATACATATACTGTAAGTGAAATTAAAGACGTACTTGAAATTAGTGTAAACACCTTAAGTCATTTCTGTTAAATTCCTACATCTTTGCAGAAGCATCATGGGTCACGTGATCCGGATTTACCAAAAAAGTCACAAAATAATTTATATTATATTATATTATATTATATTTTTATTATTCTACCCCACCCATCAGCCAGGCGCCGCAATGGCTTCAAGGCGCTGAGCTCCGCCTTTTCTTCTATTTTTTTTGGTTTGTTTGTTTCTGTGTTTTTGGTCATCTTCTCTATAAGTTTTCCAGAGACGAACTGTTAACATTAAGCAGACACCCCAACCACATTTTTTTCTTTTCACTCCGTTTTGATTATTCGTACGTTGTGGTTGACTTCTATCGGATGTACAGCGTGTGTTCAAACGGCAGCGTGCAGACCAGAAGAGGGAAACGCCCGAGCGCCCTGGTGAAGCTCCGCGCGCAGCGGCTTTCGGACTGCGCTCCCAGCATTCTCTCGCGTATTGTCCGTTCCCTTCCTAACAAAACTGATGACCTTCGTCTCCTCGCACCCGCCACCACAAGACTTTCAACTCTGCTGCCTTGCTTCAGTGAAACCTGGCTGAGTGAAGCCATTCCGGACAACGCGCTTCATCTTCCGGGCTACCAGCTGTTCAGAGCGGATCGCATCGTGGAGTTAATGGGGAAAACCAGAGGTGGTGGATTGTTTTTCTACATCAACGAAAGTTGGTGTTCAGATGTAACAACGCTGAAAAAGGTATGCTGTCCTAATTTAGAGGCACTCATAATAAACTGTAAACCGTTCTACTCGCCGCGGGAGTTTTCCTCTTTCATTCTCGTGAATGTGTACGTGCCTCCGGACGTGTGCGTGAGCGCCGCGATGCAACAGCTGGCTGAACAAATAACTGAAATGGAACAAAGGTACCCAGACTCTATTTTAATAATTCTTGGAGACTTTAACAAATCAAATATATCTTGTGAACTGCCAAAATACAAGCAGCACATTACGTGTCCCACCAGAGACAGCACTATTTTGGATCACTGTTACACCACAATAAAGAATGCATTTCACTCTGTTCCACGGGCAGCTTTGGGCTCTCTGATCACTGTTTGGTTCATCTTATACCGGCCTACAGGCAGAAACTGAAATCAGCTAAACCTGTTTTGAGGACTGTTAAAAGATGGACTAATGATGCAGAGCAGGATTTACAAGCTTGTTTGGACCTCACTGATTGGAGCGTCTTTGAAGCTGCTGCCACCGATCGGGACGAGCTCACAGAGACTGTAACATATATCAGTCTCTGTGAAGATATGTGCATTCCTACCAGGACATTCTTATCATTTAATAATGATAAACCGTGGTTTACTGAAACTCAAGCAGCTTCGTCACGCCAAAGAGGATGCGTACAGAAGTGGGGATAAAATCTTGTATAACCAGGCCAGGAACATACTAACAAAGGAGATCAGAGTGGCTAAAAAAAACTACTCAGAAAGCTGAGAAAAGAGCTTTCAGCAAACGATCCGGCGTCAGTATGGACTGGTCTGAGGAACATTACCATGTACAAGACACCACCCCCACAGCTTGCGGAGAATCAACAACTGGCTGACGATCTAAATGTGTTTTACTGCAGATTTGAAAATGATCGTCTACCACCCCCCATCCGCTCTTATCTGCACTTCACACCTTCACCTACCCCCCCTGCAACCCCCCTCCCTCCCTCCCCCACCATTCAACCTGTGTTTAAGGTCTGTGTAGAGGGTGTGAACCGGGTCTTCAGAAAGCAGAAATCTAGGAAAGCTTCTGGCCCAGATGGTGTTTCATCTGCCTGTTTAAAAGTATGTGCTGACCAACTGGCCCCCATCTTCACACAGTTCTTCAACAGATCATTGGAGCTGTGTGAAATTCCCTGCTGCTTCAAACGCTCCACCAACATTTCGGTCCCCAAAAAGCCCAAAATCACTAGACTCAACAACTACAGACCTGTCCCTCTCACATCTGTGGTCATGAAGTCAATTGAGAGACTGGTCCTGGCCTACCTGAAAGACATCACTAGACCCTTGCTGGACCCCCTGCAATTTGCTTACCGAGCAAACAGGTCAGTGGATGATGCAGTCAACATGGGACTACATTACATCCTGCAACACCTCGACAGACCTTGGAATTACGCAAGGATCCTATTTGTGAACTTCAGTTCGGCCTTCAATACCATCATACCTAACCTTCTCTCAGACAAACTCACACAGCTCTCAGTGCCCACCTCCATCTGTCAGTGGATAAACAGCTTCCTGACAGACAGACAGCAACTAGTGAGGCTGGGAAAATACACATCCAGCACCAGTACGATCAGCACTGGCGCCCCCCAGGGGTGTGTTCTCTCCCCACTGCTCTTCTCTTTGTATACAAATGACTGCACTTCAAAGTACCCCTCTGTCAAGCTCCTGAAGTTCTCAGACGACACTACAGTCATCGGCCTGATCAAGGATGGAGACGAGTCTGCTTACAGACAGGAGGTTAAGGAGCTGGCTTTCTGGTGCAGTCTTAACAACCTGGATCTGAACACGCTCAAAACAGTGGAGATTATTGTGGACTTCATGAGAAACCCCCCTGCTCTTCCCCTTACTCACCATCATGAACAGCACTGTGGTTGCAGTGGAGTCATTCAGGTTCCTGGGCACCACAATCTCTCAGGACCTTAAGTGGGACACTCACATTGACTCCATTGCAAAAAAGGCCCAGCAGAGGTTTTACTTCCTTCGCCACCTGAGGAAATTCAACCTGCCACAAGAGCTGCTTAAACAGTTCTACTCCGCCATCATTGAGTCTGTCCTGTGTTCATCCATAACTGTCTGGTTTGGTTCATCTACCAGATCAGACATCAAGAGACTACAACGGACATTCAGGACTGCTGAGAGGATTATTGGTGCCCCTCTGCCTGGCCTCCAAGATCTTTACATCTCCAGAGTGAGGAAAATGGCTAAAAAATCACCTTGGACCCCTCACACCCCGCCCACTCTCTCTTCGAACTGTTGCCTTCTGGTCGGCGCTACAGTGCACTGACCACCAGAACAGCCAGGCACAAAAACAGTTTTTTCCCACAGGCTATACTAAGTCTTAACAATTAAGCTTTCATAATTATACATCATCCATCACAACTAACACAGTTATATTTATATCAAACTGCACACTTTGTAAATAACATATCTATCTGCACACTAATAAACATATCTTTACATTTATATAAACAATTACATTTTTTTCCTATACTTCTATTTCTTTATATAGTACATTATTCAAATTTTTTATTTATTTATTTATTTAGTTTGATATTACTCCAAGCCCACTGTTTTATCCTATGTATGTCTACCTTCATGTATGTCTCACGTATTTTTTGTACTTTCTTCTTCTACACTGGAGCTCCGTCGTCAAGTCAACTTCCTTGTGTTTGTTAAACCTACTTGTTAAAAAGCTCTTCTGATTCCTGATTCTGATTCTGCTTCTGATTATATTATATTATATACTGCATACAGGCTATATGTAAAAACTAACAATATGTTTTTTTCGTCTATATTTTCTAATATGGTCCCCTTATATTGTAGTCATACTTTTCTTACTATTAACTGTAAACTATTTTATAACACTATATTATTCATATATATTACAATTTAAATATTATTTATATTATATAACTAAAACTGATTGTTATGTTATCAAATGAATAAATTAATGTATACTTTAAGGTACTTTCAGTATAAAATCATAATTTTAAGGGCATTTATATTGTAAATATGAATAGATTTATTTTTATTGTAATATTTGCATCAGAATTGTCTCATATTAAACTGTCAGCCTATTTGTTAAAACTACTGTTTATTATAACGTAATTTAACAAATTATATTATATTTAGTATTGTTTTATATACTAATAGTTATTTTATCACATTGATGAAAATATTTTTAGCATTTATATTAATTTCTATAGATATATATAGATAGTCCTAACTTAAAGTATCTTTACTTGGTATTAGTGGTTTCTTGTATGGTGTCATAATTTAAATAAGTCTTATTAGACTGTAAATTGTATTTTATAACTACTGTTTATTATAACGCATTTAATAACTATATTATGTTATTTTATATTATATATTTATATTATATATATATATATTTGTTGTTATTTTATCATGAAATTAATTTAATGCATTTACATTATAATTATATAGTAATTTAAACCTAATAGTGTGTAATACACACACATTCACTGTCTTAATTATTCAAATATGTTCTATAATACTTTTATTATTGAACCTCTTTAAATATTATACTATTCTAATATTATACTATTATAAAAAAATCACCACTCTCAGATAAACTTCATGCTTGAGTAATCTGTTTCTCATGTACAACTTAAATTTTAAAAACTTCCTACAATAATAGGAAGTTTCTATTATAATAAAAATACAAATATAACGATAAGAACCAAACATTAACATAAAAAGGTTCAAATGTAAAAGTGTAAAAAAAAAAGAGTTATATAAATAAATAAATAAAAAATTAAAACAAAGCATTTGTAAACAGTGGCATGAAGTATTTGTAAACAGTACCCTTGCATGGTGTCTCAAAACTCAAAACGTGAGCTGCTTATCTAGACATATTTGGGGGCATCATATGCTGACTCCTAACGGGCCAAAAATGGTGTTTAGAAGACAACTCACTAAGTTTTGTGACAGACCCCTTCCATCCACCCTTCCTCTGGCTCATACTGAACAAAGGGCGGCGCTTTGCTTTTGCCTGCCCTCACTTTATAGTCCTCCGGTCAATGTAACGTCAAGTCACACAGAGCCCGTGGCCGCGATGACTGGCGCTCACTCTCCGCGGGAATGATCTGATCTGACGGCTGCGGAGAGTCAGCGGTGCTCTGTGAAGTCATGGCCGCTCAGTGTGAACCCTTAAGCGGATACTTACAGCAGTCCGATCCGGGCTCCAACAGCGAGCGCAGCGCGGATTCCCCTCTGCCCGTGTCTGAGGATGACTCCAGCGGACCCACGGCGCCTCCGGACCCCGAGTGGACCGAGGAGAGGTTTCGAGTGGACCGGAAAAAACTGGAGATCATGCTATTAGGTAAAACTGTTGTTTCCATGACAACTCTCACCAATTTTAGAGAGTTTAGAAAGAGTTTGAAAGAAGCAAACAAACACTCTGCAAGTAAAAATGCACAATTGCTGTTAATCATTGTTGTATAACTGAACAAAATACTGTAATGCATTGCAGTTATGTTTCTCTTTTCTTTTGTTCAACTCCAACTATAGTTTGGAAATGGATATAACCATCTGTCATTTAAACATATTTAAGGATTGATTGTTCAAATTATTGGGGGTATAGTTTTTCTGATTTGTAATGTACGCCTGTAAAATAACTACCTTTTCCACAACATTATTGAATATATGCTTTTTATTTAGTTTTTCTGATATTCAGGTGTGTAGTGTAAAATCCCAGTTTTGTTTTGATGTAAAAAAGAGAACTGTACTGTATTCTTTCACAGTATGTGTGTAGTGACCAACTCAACCAATAGGGGGCGCAAATATTAACGCATTTCTGCTTTTGACATTAGCCTTGAATGTTGTGTTTTCAAGTCAAGTCAAGTCTGCTTTATTGTCAGTTCTTCCACATGTACAGCACATACGCACAGAGTTTTCCTCAATTTGTTGAAGTAATTTTAAAACAAGCGACACTGTCATCAGCTGCTTCAGAAGAGTGGAAGATGGAGTTAAATTCAATTTTTGGACAATGAGTTATCACATTTTTGGCTTATGATTCTGACTGCATGTGGGTTTCACATAGTAGAGTTAGGACTGAGCAAAGAACATGTTGTATTGGTTTAAAGTAGAGACACAAATAATTTATAAATACCTTTTTTAATCTGTTGTAGTTTTGTTTTTCAACTAGTGAATTTATCAAGCAGTTGATACAAATCGACAAGGACTTCTCATTCTCTCGGCTCTGTAGGGATGGTAAAACGCTTTGAAGCTCTCAGCTTTAATACTTTGTCCATGTCGGGTCATGCTTTCCATGTTGTTTCATGGCTCTGAGTGACTTCAGACAGGGACATCATCGTCATCATCCTACACTCACAAAGTCTCTAAGTTCAGTTCACCACAGCAATCCTTCCTGCTGAGGTCATTCAGCATCTCCTCGGTTTTAGAGTGTATTTGATCAACCTGCTTGCTGAAGGAATGCTATTAGGATTGGGATTTTCCTAGAAGACGCACAGAGAAGCTTGTGTAAATTATGGGGATATATTTTCCAAACGAAATGATAGGAATTCAGCATCACTCAATTCGATATAAGATCAGTAAAAACTACACTGTAAAAAATATGCCGTAAAATTTACGGTAAAAAAACGGCAGCTGTGGTTGCCGGAATTTTACCGTAAAAAAATATGGTAGCAACGTTTTAGGTTTTACGGTTTTAATTTAAATTTACAGTTAAATACCGTATTTTCATTAACTGATATAATGTTAACATACCAACCTATTGAAGTACTGAAATCTGTTTTGCACCTTTGTAATACACTGATAACCACCAAATGCAAGTGGTGATGAGAAAGTCACATGATGAACCAAAGCCCATCACAAGCAGCTTTTAAATAATAACATATATAGAAGGAGCACATTGTCATTCACACAAACACTAAACACCAACATGGTAACACACATGAAACTGAAATAAAGCAATAAACATTAATTTAACAACATTAGGTGTAACACACAACCCTAATATACAAAACTGATAAGAAAAAACTAAGAAGAAACTGTTATTTCAACAAAAAAACATCAAATTTGAAATGTAACGCAGGAAATTCTGGGAATGTCAATTTACGGTTATTCACTGTAAATTATACAGTCTTTTTCACTTCCGAAAACGGTATACTACCGTAAAATTAATGTCCAATACATGTAATGTCCAATACAGTTTTTCACCGTATATAGTAGGGGAATTTACCGTTAACCATTTAACAGGTTTTTACTGTAGCATTTTTACAGTCTTTTACCGTTAAATTCACGGTCATTTTTTACAGTGTAGAATCACAAACATGACCTTGTGTTACATATCCAAACCAACCCTTCTATGATCCATAGAAGTTGAAAGCACTTTTATTGTGAGAAGGGGGGGAAAAAATACATTTTTGTTTTTCTTTGAATAGACATTCTATTATGTCATATTGTACAATTTCGTCAATGGATGCATACTTCATTGGCAGCTGTTACAAGATTGTGTTGTTGTTGTTGTTTTTTCAAAAGTTGTTAATCATAAGAGCAATTTTCACATATTTTAAAGTTGCAGGTGACTGGAGAGAACTGCTCACCGTCTTGTTTTCAGAAATGTTAACATCACAGGCGTTCGCTCCAAAAGCACTTAGTCCATCACATATAACAAGAACAGTTAAGCAACATTCAAGACTGATTTTATTAAGCTTATTTTACCTCTTGGATGAGAACAACTATTAATCATTTCATTGTATAACTATTTTAGCTGGCTCATGTAGAGGAATGGCTCACTGTCATTATGGAATTATCTGAAATCAGTAATGAATCACATAAAGGATGCCTGAAATTGTTTTCTGTTCCAGATGTGTATTAATTATTAAATTTGTGTAGATTATGTCGAGAAGGAATGTGTTCATACCAAGATGAATTGTGAGCTATGTCTGTTTAATCTTACGTTCACCGCACCAGTGTCCAAATGATATACATGCTTATGTTCCTGAGGATCAGCACCCATATAATGCAATATACAGTCTGTTGAAAATCTAGTGAGAGACCTACATAAAAGCAGTCATTTCAATGTCATCATAATTCCCAGTGTGGTCACTATTATTAAGAATGCATAAATAGATTATATATAGATTATATATATATATATATATATAAATATATATATATATATAGAGATATATTATACAAACAGGCCTCTAGCTTTCTCTATTCTTTTTTCTATTCTATCTAATTGTTTTTCTTTGTGTGTGTGTATATATATATATAAAAAAACTTACTGACATGTACTTGCGTTAAGCTAACTGAGACATTGTTCTAGCACTTGCATATTATTTCTCTTTTGTTGATTTTGATTGCTTCCTCATTTGTAAGTCGCTTTGGATAAAAGCGTCTGCTAAATGTAAATGTATATACATATTACATTCAATATTTAATTATGCATGATCATTTCTCAAATATTTATATTTTAATTGCCTTCTAAAGCTCACAAGTTAATCATTCAACACTAATAATTTTATTATTTTTAAATTTTTTCAAACAAAATAGTAGCGAATTTTAAATATCCCCTTTATCAGCTATAACATGAAAATAATTATTGATAGGTATATTGGTATGGGACAGAATTTTAGAATTGGTGCATACTGCATACATAATAATTTTGTTGCATTTTAGGATGCAAGTTTCTGTTTTTTCATTATAGTATTTCATTATCTTTCATTAATATTAAAAATATATAAATCAATTAGTCATTGGTAAAGATAAATAGTAGTTACAACTGAACTAATTCCTTCTTTATGCAAAAGATTTTTTGGCTTATTCTTGTAACATCCTGCTTTATTTACTCTGAGACCAAATGGTAAATAGACTCATGGAAACAAGCGAGATGGATTCAGAGTTGGGAGCAGTCAACCCAATTGTTCACGCTATACTGTAGGAAAGCAGTGGTGACGCTGAAAGCCCTCTTCATGGGTCAAAATAAGTGTTTAGCAGTCACTGACTGCGTATTTTGGAGATTGTTTATTATTACAATTTCTTGACTTTGTAGATAGAGTTTGCTCAATAAAGGAGTAGTTCCCTCTGTCCAGTCTACATCAAGGACTTTGGGTTTTTCCAAATTTCCAAAGCTCAGATTGTTTTGCATTACGTGTCTTAGATGAGATGGAAACGGTTTCTCTTCCCAAACCTTGGCTAGAGATTTGCAAAAGTACCCTTGCAAAAGAAATTCCCAAACAAGTTTACATGACAGCTCACAGAGTCAACGTCTTTGATCAGTGTAAGTTAGACTCGGGCACCGAAGTGAACTAGCAGTCTGTTTGAGAGTCCAAACAGGAAGGGATCAAATGCCTTGTTTAACAAGCATAACTCGTATCACAGATGGGACTGATCCATTCTGGGGAGCCCAAATAAAACATTGTTGCTGCCTGGTGATTTTGTAAAACACTTCAGTTTTTATAGCGTGTTTATAATGTGGGAATTTTAGGTCAACTGTTTCACCAAGACATTAGCTTTTGGGTTTGGCTTTAGAGTTATTTAGTTTACTAGGATTATCATTTATTTACTATGTATCCTTGCTTACTAAATTCCTAGTAAACTGAGCCATTAAAATGGCCTTCTATTTATGGAAATACAAAGAGTACATTCTGAAACTGCTTGTGTGTTAAGTGTACTTTGGCTAGCTGTGTTCTGGATATGTTTGTGCGCGCGCTTGGCTCAGGCCTGGTTAAAAAGTTCATCTTTTTGTTGTCTGTTGGATGAAAGTATAGAGACAGGAAGTGAGTCCGGTGAGGAATGTGCTTGGGGCTAACTGTCCTCTGGATGGAGGCCTAGGGAAACACTGTTCTCTTTAGCTTTCAGAGGGTAAACGTGGCATTTTCCCCAAGAGAACTACTACTGAGGTCAATCGCTTGTGGCCTTGATCTTGAGTTCATAGCGGTATGGCGTTTTAAGCACATCGGACAGACAAAGCAACTCAGCTGGCACTTAGCAAGCCTAATACAATGCAAAAGGCCAATAAATGTTGGAAAGTATGGAAATCAGTCTGTAAAAGGTGGTTGAATCAAGTATATTGGGACCATTCAGGAAACCCTGGCTTGTGTTGTTCGGGTCTGAGAGACCCTTGAGAGGTGGTGGGTCGAAGAGTCCCAGTGCTCACAGCGTATAATTCACTGCAGCTGTTGGAGAATCTCTGTTTTTAAAAAATGCTGGTGCGGACCAGAGACTTTGTTATGACAAGGAAAAGAACGAGCCATTACACTACAGCTACTAACTCAACTCATCTGAGTTGAAAACTACTATGTGGTACATCTTGGATTGTCACATTTTGTTTATAGGCATGCCTGTTATGTTGAGGAGACAAAAAATTATTTTATGCATTGGCATTGGCATTATATGCAAAAGTAATCAGTAATTACATTTCCTAGTTTGTGTTTAGGTGATCCTCTCAGTTAATTTAAAACAATTTTGTAGAATCCACCCAAGAGTTTCTCGGCAGAATGAGTAATGTCACTGGCATTTTCATTTTAATACACATATTGTGCTTAAAAATCGCACAGTTTAAGGTGTAAGTTATAGGATGAATTATTTCCAGGATTTCTGCATGCCTACTGGCTGTGGTTTCCCAGATATTGGCTTAAAGCAGCATTTAAGCTTCCTGCAGGGTCAATGACGTGGCACTTTTTTTTTGACGAGAAGTTGCATTAAACATCCAGTATGTTTATGTTTAGAGTGGGAGATAGTTTTAATTTCTACTTTAATATTCATGTAGTTTTTATTATTTGTGCTATTTTTCATATTTGAATTCAATTTATTTAGCATCGAAGTAAAAATGTCAGTGTTATCAAAATGTAAAAAAAAAAACTGATTTAAAGGCTAAAATTCTTTTAAAAAACTATAAGACAGTGTGACTGTTTTGACGGTATAAGTGACAGATATATATTTTTACATACATCCAAGTGAATCTGGTTGTCGTAAAGAAAAAAATTGTAGGGCGGGGGCTTGGTTCTATCCATCAGTTAGTCTCGACCTCAGACGTCACGCCCACGGACCATTGGCTGAACATCTAATACTGTACATATGGCACACAAAATTGGAAACACTTCGGGAGTTTTGAAGTCATCATCTGATTGGTTGAATTATACAGGATTTCCGCGTGTCACATTCTTTAGTGTTCCGCCTCAAAACAAATATGTCGTGATGCGAAACCCCCTCATGGAAGAAGAAAGTCGTCATGTTTACAACTGTGACAATATCCCCTTTCACACATACAGACTTTACTGGTAAATTACCAGTAAATTACCATTAAGAGATCATGTGTGAATCAGACCTTTTCAAAAATACCGGTAAATTCGTTCTGGCAATTCCTACCGGTATGAGAAGTTGTAACATTACCAGTAAATTGCCGGAATGATGCTGTGTGTGAAGGCAAAATGAAGATCTTGAGCACATACGAGTTCAGAACACGGTGACGTAAGATGTCTTCTCAGGGTCAATCCAGAGCTGGGCCAATCATAACATCCTGACGCAGATGACGCATTTACTCCATACGGTGCAGTTCGGTTTGAAGCCGAATAATGTCTCTGGGCCAAAAGCGCTGCATGAATGTGAACATTTGACACAAAAATGAAAACATCAACAAAAACACTGACCACATATACCCCTCCATACAACACCGGAAGGTACAACCATTTAGAGGTCCTTTCTGGTTAATGATCTCACAAAATTTACTGGTAATTTAAAACCGATGTGTGAATGGTGTTTTACCGGTAAAAAGACAGAACATCGTTGCCTGTGTGAACAGCACATTTTTGTATTTACAAAAAGTTGTTCCGGTAATCTTATGGCAATTTGTGGTATTACTGTGTGAAAGGGGCTATTGAGCATTTATCAGGATCAACTAAACACTGGGTTTTCAAAAGTATGTGAAATATGTAAATTTCGCAGCGTAAACTTTTAAAAATATGTTCAAGAGTTTTACACACAGGTCTATTATTGCGGGGACATTTCCACGTCCCTAAACATGATGTGGCACAAAAGCGGCCAAGGTTCCCAGACTTTCTGCCATCAGTCTGAAGGACTGGCTACACAAGACTATCCATTAGTTGTTGACTGAATGGAGGCGGATTCGAATGCGAGTTTACAGTCAATTATACAAAAGGGGCAGAGTTTAAGCAAACAAAATGATTGGAGAAGTCCTGCATGCAGCAGTCTGTTTTAAACATATTCTTTTTTTAAATAGGTAGTCTAAGGGGCCTTTTACATTGGGCACGTTTGCTGCAGTCCAAGCTTAAGTGCGATTGTTCCTGGCACCCACCTAACCCCAAACAACCCCAACCCTCCCCCACCCACAGCGGCGTTGGTCTGGTTTCATACTCACTTGATTCTTCCAAACTCTGGTGCTTTTGTGTTCATCTTACGTCATCACAAACGTGCACAGCGCATGATAGAAAAGAGAACGTTGGTGAATATATTGTCTTTTTTAATTGATTTGGTGTTATTATGTGTGGCAAAGTGAACAGCACATGCGTTTACTGTATGTGTGTCGCATGAAGTCTTGCAAACTGACTGTTCTGAGGAGACAGCTGATTGTGAGCCATTCATTTGCCACTCTGATTGCTCTCACTATACGCTTGTACCCCACTGTATGCAGTGTAACAGCATTACACTGAATGCTAACTCTTGCTCGTATCCAAAGTAAATCATAACCACTGTCATCCCTTACATGTGTTTTGTTGAACTAATGACATCATCATCAGCTAAAATGCCTGCGCAGATTACTTTACCTTCTGACCAAGTGTGCACCCGAGTCCGAGTTGCTTTCACATTCACTCGAACCGTGCCATAGTTCCACTGCAACCGAACTCAGACCATCTCCTTCAGGTAGTCTCGGGTTCGGTACTCCGGTGTGCTTCCGGGTCCACATGACAGATTTCACATTAATATTTTTTCATGCAAACCACGCCCTGTTTCGAACTAAACTGCCAGTGTGAAAACCCTCTAAATGACACATATGCATAGATAAAAATCCTTCACAGTAAGATCTAAAACATGCATTTAGAAAATAGATGAATTGTAAACATTACATTTTACATGTACATTTTACACTTATAATTATTTATTATATGGCCCAAAAGCAGATAATCTCCAGTATGTCTGGTTTTAAATGGGAGACTCTTAAATTGACCACTCCTATTGATGGGTCATTATCCCAGTAAACAGAGCCAAGAAAGGCAGCTGCCGATAATGGTTTCTCAATACACTGCCAGCTTTTGGTGGATAGTGCGTACGTTGATGGTATGTACCCTCCATCCACAGATAGTCTGGAGAAAGCGTGCATTCTTCCAGACTGACTCACACTGAGCTAGGACATGTGAACAATGTGCCACAACCTGCAGACAAACTGCAAGCTTTGTTTATCATTTTTAATGGTTTCCGTTAACTTTTTTTACGGGTCAGAGACAAAGGATATCCGAGTTGATGAAAGGAAAAATCTTGTAAAACTCAGTATGTGCCGGCCAAGTTCATGGAAGGCTAATCTTTGTAGTCTATTCGTGTTGGTTTCATACTTTTTTGGGGAAATGTTTATTCCATTTTTAATAATAGGTTTGATTTAATTGCTCATTGCTCATTGTTACTTCAAATTTGCTGCTTAACATAGACAAGGCCCAATTACTCAAAAAATGTCAAATGGTGCAACCAATTAAAAGTGATAAAAAGGTATCTTCCTTGTACTTTGACTGAATGTCATAAGTATTTTTATGTAAATACGTGTTTTTAATTATTTTCAAACTATTATTTCAAATATATACACTGAACAAAATTATAAACGCAACACTTTTGTTTTTGCCCCCATTTTTCATGAGCCGAACTCAAAGATCTAAGACTTTTTCTATGTACACAAAAGGCCTATTTCTCTCAAATATTGTTCAGAAATCTGTCTAAATCTGTGTTAGTGAGCACTTCTCCTTTGCCGAGATAATCCATCCACCTCTCAGGTGTGGCATATCAAGATGCTGATTAGACAGCATGATTATTGCACAGGTGTGCCTTAGTCTGGCCACAATAAAAGGCCACTCTAAAATGCGCAGTTTTACTGTATTGGGGGGTCCGGGGGGGGGTCCGAAAACCAGTCAGTATCTGGTGTGACCACCATTTGCCTCACGCAGTCAACGTTGTGGATCGAGTGGCCCATGTTGCGGTGGGGTTATGGTATGGGCAGGTTTATGTTATGGACAACGAACACAGGTGTTTTTTTATTGATGGCATTTTGAATGCACATGATATACTGTGACGAGATCCTGAGGCCCATTTTTTTGCCATTCATCCACGACCATCACCTCTTGATGCAGCATGATAATACATGTCCCCATGTTGCAAGGATCTGTACACATTTCCTGGAAGCTGAAAACATCCCAGTTGTTGCATGGCCAGCATATTCACCGGACATGTCACCCATTGAGCATGTTTGAGATGCTCTGGATCGGCGTATACAACAGCGTGTTCCAGTTCCTGCCAATATCCAGCAACTCGCACAGCCATTGAAGAGGAGTGTACCAACATTCCACAGGCCACAATCAACTACCTGATCAACTCTATGCGAAGGAGATTTGTTGCACTGCGTGAGGCAAATGGTGATCAAACCAGATACTGACTGGTTTTCGGACCCCCCCCCGGACCCCCCAATACAGTAAAACTGCGCATTTTAGAGTTGTTTTTTATTGTGGCCAGCCTAAGGCACACTTGTGAAATAATCATGCTGTCTAATCAGCATCTTTGATATGCCACACCTGTGAGGTGATGGATTATCTCGCCAAAGGAGAAGTGCTCACTAACACAGATTTAGACAGATTTGTGAACAATATTTGAGAGAAATAGGCCTTTTGTGTACATAGAATAAGTCTTAGACCTTCAAGTTCAGCTCATGAAAAATGGGGGAAAAAAAAAAAGTGTTGCGTTTATAATTTTGTTCATTGTATTTAAAGTTACAAGGTTTTTTTACTAATCATGAATGTTTTGAGGAGTTATTCCACCAGATCTGAAAACCCAGACCTACTTTGCCACATTTTAAAAAGTTTAAAATATCTGATATTAAAAGACACTAATAAAAACCTTACTGATCTTGAAATACAGTCACGAGGGTCTAGAAGAGTCCAATAACTTGGCTTCCATTACGTTGGTTACACCACACTGACTTTCATTTGGCAGACAAAATTTTGTGAAATATTTTATATTTTAAAACAAAAATACTTTACCTTCGTAAGTCACAAAAAATTGTATGTGTGCATGTATTATTATTATTATTATATTATTATAATTTATTAATCGAGTGGTCATGAATTGAGAATCTTGGACTTCAGTGTCTTTTATTTCATTTGATGACGCACCAGTAATTGCAGGATCTGATATTTCCTCCTGCATCTATAGGGATAAGAATTATTTTATTGTTTAGTCATCTGTGCATTGCTAGGTATGAAATGCTTTTGGGCAAATTGCGTCATTGTACGCCATTAAATGTTACAAACCTCTGTGCTCATGGTTGCTAACGCAATGTAATATGGTCTCTAGAGGCTTTAAAATGTTTGTAATCTGTGATGCGTTTAACTTGCAACTGTTAATGCATGCAAAAACCATCAGACCATCAGTATTCTGCTGTTTGCATTATGCAACATTTCCATGACATCAGTTTGAAAGATCATGATATTTTAGCCAACAGTTATGAGGTCAGCAAATCCAGTTGGAGCCTTGGACCCGGCAGCATCACACATCTGTGCGATTATTTGGTGGTTTCCAGGCAACAGCGGGCCGTTGTTCCCGCAGAGGTCCATTGAACCAGCGTAATGACATATTTAATAGATACGTTTTCCATCATATGCAATTTAAAGTGCGCAAATAAAAGATAGAGTCTTTTATTTTATTCAAGTGCAACTGAATGGGATCTCATTAATTCTCAGTTCATGAGTAACTCCCACCTGTAATTGAACTTATAGCCCTTGTTTTTGCAGGCTAGAACTTTGACCATTAAGATTCCACTGCCTTACGTAAGATCAGGAGTGCTAATAATATGTAATAATGTTAACAGTTGTGATAGAGCTGGATTGAAAACTCATTTACATATAAGTTTAGCCTATAGAGGATTGTTATGCATCACCCAACAGAATATGGGAATCAAATGGAAACAATTAACGATTTAGTAATGGCACAAAAAATTTAATTATGAAAGGTGCAAGAAGCCCCCCCGGGCCATCTGACCTTTACAGAACATTTTATCTACAGTACAGGCCAAATTAATCCTAATAAAATGCAATTAACTAAATTGATTAAATAGTGCATCTTGGCAATGCAATTTGAATAAATGTACTGAAACGCTGAATGTTTCATAATGACAAATAGAGTACAGATACATAGTTACAGAGAGAGGTATCTAAAAGGCAATTACACTCAAAATGTTATAAACCTGAAAACATGTCATAATAGCAACAGTTACAATGCAGTGAGACTGAATTATTCCACTCAGTTTTAGGTTGTGATGACTTATGAAATTTATGCTATTGCTCTTAGGCTGTGGAATTAAATAACAACAACATATTTTTATTTACATGTTTACACACACACAAATACAAACACGTTTTATTATCTAAATGGCGATATTCCATAAATGACTTAGGTTTTTATACTGAGCTAATTATAAATACTATAACAAAACCCTTACCCCCAAAGAAAATTGTATGTATTGTTAGGATTTTAGTTTTATTTTCTTAATTTTTTAATATATATTGTTTTTACAAATGAGGATGTCCCTGGATGCAGTTTTTCCCATTCTGTACATTACAATGTTGTGATTCCTAAATTCTCATTTAGTATTTAAAATGATTATGAAAATGAATAATTTATCTGCCATTGGCTGTTATTTGAAAATAATTACTGCCTCATCAATAATATCAGTGCATCCAGAAAATACTCTGAATAAAATTGTTCTTATAGCATCTCTACGATTTCAGATTCATCCTGTAAATACAAACTGGAATTATTCGGTTTCTAGATGCATTGCCAGGTATCATAATACACCCTAATATAAGCTGACATAAGTGGAGGAAATGAACCAAGATGAGTGCTGTTTAGCTTTCCCATAATGCTGTGAGATATTACATGAAGATTATGTTCTCTATAGAACACAAACCCATTTATAAAAGCCTCCTCTCATACCGGTGTAGCCTATCCAGACTCAGTAACCTGGTGGCGTTCTTTGCTTACAGTGAGGTTAACCGCCAGCCTTGCATGAGAGGATGTTGGCAGCGCTGTGTTCCTTAACTTTGCACTTTGCTCCGAAGGGAAGAAATCTAGTCACAAAGAAGACATTTGGGCCACTAATCTGCTTTGGGGAAGCGTTCCCTGAACACAGCCCAGCTTGGAAAAGAATGAATGTTTTACCTGTGCCAGCAATTCATAGATATGTTTTTATATTCACTGTATGTGATGACGGACAAAGTCTTGACATTTATCTGTAGAGCTGAGCATTTTGTTGATTTATTCTTATGTTCCATAAGGCTTCGGCTTATGTTGGCACGCTGCGCTAAGCAGTAAGACACTAAGTGCCAAGTAAAAACCATGTCAACTACAAAAAGATATCTGTCTTTGAAGCTATTATACAGAAGTCGGCGTGAAGAGCAGTTGCATGACCTCCCAAGTGTAGTTATGATGAAAAATATGTTAAATGTACCTTTCTGTGGGCAAACCCCTTATGTGTGGTAAAATCACAATAACTCACTGCCTTGTGTGGCTTATTGCTTTTATAAAATGGCAATGACAGCTATAGAATAAATTACACCAGCGTTTTTCATTTATTACTAGTACCTTAGCACAGTAATGTAGAATTAAGCTGATGTGCAGTCACAGGCGAACATTTATTGTATATTTGACAATTAATGATGCGGTAATCTGTAGGACACAAAAGAAGATGTTTTGAATGTTTCAGCTGTTCCTCTCCATATTATGAAAGTCGGTTATGAAATATTTAATGCCACAAACCTGGGAAACTTTGGCAATAATTAGTTTGTTAGACGTGCCCATAATATCAACCCAGTAACTAGTGATGCACTGAAATGAATTTTGTACAGAATCTCCGAAATTGTAGCTAAAATTTTCATTTAGCCAAAACCCAAAGCTGAAAATATTGTGTAATCGGTGATTACATTTGTGTAATTAAACTCTTTATGCTGTTCCCAGGTGATCAGTTAAACCAGTCTTAGTCAAGTTCTTTGGCGATGAGTCTCCTCTCAATATTTAAAAAGAACAAATTTTTCATATTGCTACTCTAGCATAATTTTTGGTCATGATGAAATGCTGATATATGTATGAAATGTATGTCAGATGTGTGTGTGTGTGTGTGTTTTGCTGTTTTATTTTCTGTTGCCAAAATGTTGCCAAAACATGATTTTGTGATTTAAAAACCTGTGAACCAACTCCTGAAATTTATAGTTCACAGTTTCTTGCATTTCCTGGAAGTTGAACCATGACTTTGCTGTTGTTAGCGCAATGCTCTACTGTTTGATCTACAGGAATGCAAAAAGTTTTGTATTGGTCAAGCAATCTGATTGGATTGGATTTTCACAAGTGTTTTCCAGTTTTGTGTGCAATATCAAACAGTGAGATAACAAACTGTGGGGGTCCAGACCACCCTTGTCATTGGTACATGGTGGCCACACATCAAATGTTTTGAGCAACATGGAGTTAAATGGTCAAATTCTGTTCATATTTTTTGAGAAGGTTATGGTGTGTATGAAAAGTTTCCCGAGGTCTTTCCACAGTCTCATAAATCCATTAGATCCTGTTTGGGTTTGTTTCTTGGCCAATCACAGAAAAATGTGTAATTCTGTTTTCTCTCTGAACGTAGTTAACTTGTAGAGTTCAGTTTGTTCTCAGGGCTTCCAGAGGTTCCTCCACTGGATAAAGCAGGACTGGTTTAGCCGGTGCCTGTGGTTTGAGCAATTTTTAGTCAATCTGCTCTGAAAAAAACTCTCCCTGTAATTCATTGGATTACAGTAGACACACATTTTAAAGCTTGGCCCAACAGGACTATGCCTGCATCTCTCAATGTAGGTCATGTTCCTGATCTGGAGAAATCTGAACTAAAAAAGTTGTAGACTTCTATCAACAGCTGCATTTTGTGGTTTTGAAGTCTTTCAACAACATCCAAATGTTCTGAACAAGACGTGGTTTTGTATTTCATTGATTAATTTAAATCATATGTTCTTGGAAAACCAAACAAGCATGTCAGTTTACTTGTCTCATGTGGGTTACATTTACGTTTTCGCATTTAGCAGATGCTTTTATACAAAACCGTGAATTTAGTGTATACGTCGATTTGTGGAGAATCTTAGGCTACGTTTACACGACAACGATGTAGTCAAAAACTGAAACGTTTTTCCCTTGCGTTTTTAAAAAGTTTCACGTATACACGACAACGTTTTCAAAACGATTCGTGTTTACACATATCCGCGAAAACGGCCAAAAACGCTGTATTACGTATGCCAGACCAGTAGTTGGCGCTGTCACATTGTTAGCAAACAGTACCTGTAGGGAAGTGATGATTATATGATGTATATGATGTGTCTCCGCTGTTGGTTGTAATATTGGTGAAGTAAATCCAAACTTTGCTGAAGAAGCGTTAGCAAACTCTTGAGCAGCAACAGCAGTACCATGTACTCCGCCATTGTTGTGTATGTTTGTTCGCGCTTGCCTTTAAAATTGACACGTACTGCGCATGTCTACATACCTAACACGTACTATGCGCGCGCATGACGTCACCGTTTTCAAAGATTCCCGTTTTGGGTGTTTACATGGAAACGATAACGGTGGCGATTTCAAAAACTTGCACTTTGAAACCCCGTTTTCAAAAATATGTGTTTTCGGTCCCCAAAACGCCGTTGTCGTGTAAACGAACAGGCAAAACGCATAAAAGTTTCCCGTTTTTGGCTGAAAACGTTGTAGTGTAAACGGCCCCTTATTCACTTGCCGTTGGTAGCCCCATGATCTACAATAGGGTTTCCCAAATCAGTTGATGAAAAGCTAGTAATTAAATTGAATATACAATTTAAATAAATCTGGCTGGTGGCTGCACAATTAACTGTAATAAAAACAAAATCGTAAAAAAAAGAAAAAAAAAGCTTAGTGTAAATATCAAAATAAAGGCTGTGATTTAATTAAGTATATAGTCTGTATTCTGCCAAAATAAAAGCTTGAAGATTTTAACATTTGAAAGTGAAGAATTTAAGACATAAATATTGATATTGTAACTTGCCGTGTAAAATAAAATAATTCATAAAAATGTATAAAAATCATTTATTAAATCTTTATTATATAAATATTAAATAAATTCAAGTATTCCATTTGTTATTTTATAGGACAATTGTAATGTATTTGTCTTTTTATTTTATAACTTTTATATTTTAAGTCTAATTATATCAAAATAAGGACTCAAAATGCTAAAAAATGATTACTTGAATATCATGTGACCATTAGCAAACCATGAACATGCAAATGTGACATTAAATTATTGAAATATTAACTTAAAATCTCAGGGGTTACTTTAAGTAAATATTTGATGTCTAACTGGTTTAGCTGACAAAAAGTCTGGAAAGCCTGATCTTCAAGAAGAACTATAGGAACTCGAATGAAAGTATAATGCATTGATTTTTCTACAGAGGCGACTTGCTGCAAATGGACAGGAAAATGACCCGCGCCCTGCCTAAATTGCACAGACATTTTTCCACCCAAGGCCGTGTGGAAGAATGTGTTGATATGAATTGCTGATTTTGTTAATACGCCAGCATAAGTGATTCCTGATGTTACGCTTTTTCTGAAATGTCCCATTCTTCTCCGCAGCTGCCACGGAGGGGCGAGTCAACGGAGGTGAGGACTTCTTTCAAAAGGTATGGAAAACCACATTGCTTTGGCAGCCGCATGCGGCGGTCGAAAATAGGATAGCATCATGTTGCATGTATAATTATTTCTGCTGAAGGACATACTGCAATTAGTGCTGCACGATACAGCAGTGCAACAGCTTTGCGGTTCTCAAGCCTCAAAATACTACCATTGCGGTAATAGAATAAATACGGGACTCCCATAACTAGCGTTCTACAGTGTGTATTTGCTCAGTCAAATTTGAAACAAAATTATGTATTCGGCAACATAAAGAGGCTCACTTTTTCTCATTTGTGTAAATGCAAATATTGTGCCGGTTACAGTTTAGCATACCAATTTCAAGAGGAAATGACAGCACTTTCTAGTTCAAATATAAAAGAAGAATATTTAGAAAATTCTGCCATTCCAAACTTCTCTGTTTTTCAGAACAAAAAAGGAGATAAATTAAAGATTGTTAAGATGGGGGAATTAAATACAATGGCAGTACACTGTGACACTTTTAAAGGAATAGTTTACCAAAAATTTTTGTTTTTTCATCTGAACAGATTGGAGAAATTTAGCATTACATCATTTGCTCACAAATGGATCCTCTGCAGTGAATGGGTGCCGTCAGAATGAGAGTCCAAACAGCTGATAAAAACATCCCAATAATCCACAAGTAATCCACACCACTCCAGTCAATCATACCATAATCATAATCCATAATAACTTTTCTTCCTCCAGTGAAAAAGTCCATCCCCTCTTGTCCTCTCACATTAAAATTCACCAACATATTTGTTTAGAACTGTTTTGCAATTTTAAACAGCTATGTAATTGGTGCTTGATCTGAGCATATTTCTCTCCTAAATCAGAAGACACGTATTACATGACTCGTATTAGACTAGATGACTCATATTACAGCTGGTTTTTGACCATTAAGATGGTTAAAAGCCTCATAATAATGGATTTGTTTATTACAAACATGCATGATTACTTACATTACTTGTGGATTATTGTGATGCTTTTATCTGACTCTCATTCTGACGGCACCCATTCACTGCAGACGATCCATTGGTGAACAAGTGATGTACTGCAAAATTTCTCAAACTCTGTTCTCTGACTGGTAAAAAATTGCGAAATTTGTAAATAGATTTTTCTGATGGTTAGTCAATTTTTTAGATGATTTCTGATGGCTCTTGTGACACTGAAGTAGTGATGGCTGCTGAAAATTGCCATCAAAGGCATAAATTACATTTTAAAATATAATAAAATAGAAAACAGTTACTTTAAATTGTAATCATATTTCACATTTACTGTTTTTTTTGGTCAAATAAATGCAGCCTTTGTGAGCATAAGAGACTTATTTCAAAAACATTGAAAAATTTTACTGCCCCTAAACTTTTGAATGGTAGTGTTCCTTTGGTGCTGAATTATCACCATATTAATTATTACAATTTTATTCTAAATCAAAAACAAACAAAAAAATCCAAAATTACATGAGTGATATATGTGATACTTTACTTGGCAATGCTAAAATCCCTGTTAAAAATCTGCATCATAAAATGGAAAAATAATAACATTCAAACTGATCTGCAAAAGTGTACAGGAAGTCCGTGCAAAAGTGTGAAGTGTGTGATAAATCACATTTACTTCGAGAGCCTAATCAGTGACTCGTGACACAACGGCTTTTCTTGAAGGATACTCAAAACAGGTCTCCTGTACGTTTATGGTCACGCCAAAACAAGCACACTTGGCGTATTTGGATTCAGTGGGGTAGAACAGTTTTTGGGGCGAACACTTGCCTGCCTAATTGGCAGGCTGTGAATAAATACAAGCTGGAGAAGCCAGACAGCTCAGGGCAGGAATGAGATTCAGCACCTGAATCCGAGCATGCTGGCCTTCAAAATAAACACACTCGCAGTCGCAGGCAAGTCGATATTGGTAAGAAATACAGTCCATGTCAAAGTTCCATTTGTTTTAACCTGTAAGGTGTGGAAAAATAATCAGACCCAGTTAAGAGAGCTTGGAAAGTGCCTGTTCTGGAATATACGGCTGGCTGCACCATGAGCCTTGGGCTGCCACAAATTTGGGTAGTCGCAGCTGATGCGAAGCTCCAGGAATGTGATTTTCCTGATTTTCAAACAAACACAACCTACCATATCACGAACAGTTAACAACGACTAGTTCTCAAATGACACCCTAAATGTGGATTTACAGCCTCATGGACTTTGCTCGCGTGCGTCCGTGAAGTCCATGCCTCCATACACCAAAAAAAAAGGAGTAGGATATAATTCGAAACCATATTCACTCAGAAACTGCTAGTACATTTCACAAATAATTACAAAGAATTGGCATTTAATGTGGAATTAAAGGAATAGTGTGGAGTATGGTATGGTATAGTATGGTTTATGTGGAGAATATAGTGTAGAGTTGTTATAAAAAAAGGCACATTTTTATTGACGCATTGTTAAAAAAAAGTCCACTCAAAAATGAAAATTAGCTGAAAATGTACTAACCCCCAGGCCATCCAAGATGTAGATGAGTTTGTTACTTCATCAGAAAAAAATCACTCTGCAGTGAATGGGTGCCGTCAGAATGAGAGTCCAAACAACTGATAAAAACATCACAATAATCCACAAGTAATCCACCCCACTTATTTTTTTCCAACTATTTTGGACTGTTTTCACTTGTAAATGTTGCTTGATCTCTGCAGATTTCTCTTCTGATTCAGACAGTGGAATGAAACTTCTATAATCACTGGAGAAAAGCAATATTATGACCAGAGTGCTTATATTTTATCTGGAAACAATGATTTGGAGATATGTTTATTACAAACACACAGCTTTTCGCTTCATGTGTCGAGTGGATTACTTGTGGATTATTGTGATGTTTTTATCAGCTGTTTGGACTCTCGCTCTGACGGCACCCATTCACTGCAGAGGATCCATTGGTGAGCAAGAGATGTAATGCTAAATTTCAACAAATCACTATATCCCCCCTTTGGATGGCCGGGGAGACCTACAAGTTTTCAGCTATTCATTTTTTGGGTGAACTATTGCTTTAAATTTGAAATTTTGAAGTAAAAAGACTGAAATCTTGTAAAACTCCAATAATTTTTATTTACAGCTTACAATATAGGCCATCCAATTTTCAGAAGGCTCATGAACGCGTCTTTTGCAGTTGTTTTGCACCTTCTGCAAACTTCTGCTCATGTGCCAAAGTGTAGACTTTTGGACGGGCCATGCTTTGCATCTGTATTAGGGGATATTAAAAATTAAGGATATGATAGTTCTTCTGTGATATAACACAGTGTATCTCCTAAGGAACCTTGCAAATGTGATCATCAGATAAGAGTGGTATTTTTCTGCTCACGTCAACATACTTGTGCTGAAAGCAAATACTTTATCTAAACACACTATGTGAGAATGTGAAATTCAGCCTGCACCCAGAGACACAAATTAATTCATGGAAAATGACCTCAGAAATGATCTCACAACAACAAACCTTTTCAAAAAATGTTTCTCAAAAATGGTATAAAAGTGACTTCTTTTAAAGGACTTTTAAAGGAGTCTTTTGACTGTGAGGAAAATATTTCTGCCAACTGAGCATCCCATGCCCCAAGAGCATGTCTTTGGTAGATTGATACCAGTCCGCTAAAATTACGTGTGTTTTCAATAACAACATTGCGTTCCTGTCAATCATGGCTGCTGCGTTTTCGTGTCTGCGCCACCGGGTATTCCGTGATCCTGCACAATGATGGGATTCAGCCCTTTTTCCTTAGTCGTTTCCCTCACGCTGAGAGCTCTGATCAGGTAACAGCGAAACCTCAGGAAACCTCGCCTCATCTCGCTGAAAGAATGCAGCCATGTTTTTAACAGAATATTGGCTTAGCTACTCATACTGCTATCTAAATACTCATTTTGTAGACTGTTCTAGTTGCCAACTAGTTTTTGTTTTTGTTGCATTGTGCTTTTTCAGCACTGGATGAAAGAATGGTTCATTGATTTCATTTATTTGAGGTGTTTGAAAATGCATGCATGCATCACTATTAGACCTTTTATTGCATGTACTTAGGGTTGGTGGGGGAAAAAAGAAATGATATAAAAATGACATATTGACATATAATCAAAAAATCCCAAATTGTGCAGCCCTACAAACAGGCTCACTTACAAATAAGCATTTTTGAAATCAGATTTTAATTCGCAATCACACTTTTTATCAAAAAAACAAACTCAAAAAAAAAACTGCAATTTATTTTTTTCCCCAAAAATCGAGCAGCCCTAGAAAATACTATAAGTCCCATATTTAGGGCCTAGAATATCATAGAGGCTCAACCACCTACAAACCACTCTTAAAACACTCACAATGGCATAGTAATTTACTAATGAACAATCAGTTATCAACGCTTATAGCAATGCTCTGACACCATCCACCCTAGCACTGTGGCGACACAGGCTTGCGTGACTCAGAAAATGTAAACATCTGTGTTTTAGTGTAGTTAGATAATTTTTTAGGCAAATGAAACAATGAAATGAATTGATAAATGTTCGTCTGGTCTTGCATGATGCAGTTTTTCATCTCTGGTACGGATTACCGTCATTGCTAACTCATTTTACAAACTCTTCTTTGCCCCTTCAAACCCTCAGTTGTTTATAAAATGAGGATGCATTGTAAACTGTTGTAAAGTTATTTGTCAACAGGCTGATGTGGAATTTTGGGAGGGAAATGAAAAGCAGGTGCATGATCAACAATGAAAAGCCTTAACAAAAAGTTAAGTGGGCGCAAAAAGTAAACATGGCACTTGTCTGTACAAAGACCTGTATTGTACTGTGTGCCTTAATTTAATCTATTTCATATTGGGCTTTTAAAAGTGTCTGAAATCTGAGCTCCCTTTGAGGTACATTTGTTGTATTTTATGGTTATTAAAGGAGTAATTTCCCAGAAATGAAAATTGTGTTATCTTTCACTCATCATGTCTTTCTCAATAAACTTGTATGAATTTATTTCTTCCGTGGGGGAAAAAAAAAAAAAAAAGTTATTTTTCAGAATGTCCATGCTGCCGTTTTTTGATACAGTGAAATTGAATGGGTACCATGGCTGATAAGCATGATTTTTAATAAATAATGAACTTAAATGTCTGTCTAATTAGCATGGGAAACTATAGAGTGCCATATTTTTGAATAGGGCAGCTCAGAAGTTAGTATCACCCTGGTTCCCCTGACAAAAAAAAATAAAAAATTCTCACTTCTGGATTATTGCTGTTTTGCATGTTTTGTTCATCATGATAATCTTCACAAATTAACACAATTTTGAAATTTGAAGCATATATCACCGGAAGTAAAAAGCCAAACATAGGCTATAAATGAACTACACCACAATCACATGACTTTAATGTCACCATCATTAAGCTTCTGACAACTATTTTAGTCTTTATTTAAAAACATTTTCCCTGTAAGTCTAAGTTAGAATGGTTTCCAGGAATGTGATTATAAACACAATGAAGCTGTACATATATATAAAAAAATGATCGTCATTTTTACTGTAAAATCTGTAAAAATGCTACAGTAAAAACGTGTTAATTGGTTAACAGTAAGTTTCCATACTATATACGATGAATAAATGTGATAACATCTAATGTAATCTTACAGTAAAATACTGTTAAAATTACAGTTTTTGATAGTGAAAAATGCATTGTATAATTCCCTGCATGACACCTCATATTTGATGTTTGTTTTTTTTTCGTTAAAATAACCATGTTTCTTCTTAAGCTTTTCCTCCTCGGTTGTGTACATTAGGATTTTATCTTACATCTAATGTTGTTAAATTAATGTTTATTGCATTATTTTAGTGTCATGCATGTTACCATGATAGTGTTTAGTGTTTGTGTGAATGACACTGTGCACCTTCTATATATTAGTATTTTTCCTTCTCAGCTCGTGGAAAAGCTGTTTGTGATGAGCTTTGAGTCATCATGTGACTTTCTCATCACCACCTGTTTTTGGTAGGGATGCTCCGATCCACCTTTTTCGCCTCCGATACCGATTCCGATACCTAGGGTTCGGTGTTGGCCGATACCGATATCGATCAGATACCAGTGAAGTTTTTTCCCTCATTTAAATAAATGTAGAATTTATATATCTCTGTGTGTGGAACTGATAATGATTCTTTATCTTTATCTACTAGATACAGACTACTTCATTGGTGGTTGTCAGTGTATTACATTGGGACAAAACAGATATTAGTACTTCAATAGGTTGGTATATTAACATTACATCAATTAATGAAATACGTTTTTTTATTGTGAATTTAAGTTAAGTCTGTAAAACCTTAAATGTTGCTACCATATTTTTTTTACGGTGAACGTCAGCAATTTTTTTTTTCTCAGTGTACAAGCAGAAGACTGAATGGATGAGTTTTCCTGTTCGGTGAGATGAAGTTTGTGTAGCAAAAGTTGTAGCCACATGTTAGCAAAAGCTTTAAAAAAATCTCAAGTGGGTATTACTTATGTCCTTATGTCGTAAAATAAAATGTGAAAATATCTTGAGCTTGTGACCTTATTTCAGGCATTTAACCAAAACCAAAATCAAAAAATTCCATCCGCACGATGGAAACGAATGTGGTAAAATTCAAATTTGTCTCCAGGTTTTGGCCTACAAAACTGCAAAATTCCTGTAGAACTTCAGAAGACTTAGAATATTGCGCCCAAGACTTTCATTATGATTTTATTAATTTTTTTTGTCCTTTTGGAGCTTGACAGCCTCTGGTCACCATTGCATGGAAAAGAGCAACGTGAACATTCTACAAAATATCTTATTACTAATTAAAATTTTTAACTAATTTGCGCCTGTGATGTTCATTTCCTGATCCTTCCTGTTTTCGAATTTTCCTCGCTGCTGAATCCTTGTTTTTGTCTACGAAAACATTTGGCCCTATTCTCCTCTGAGTCTGAGTTTTGCCTTCTTTATTTGACAAGATGTCATGAATTATAGAAAAACAAACACGATTCGTCAGTCGTGCAGGATGCCAATCTCAACGATGCACAGGGTGAGCAACAACATCTTGCACAGTACGCTGAAACCGTGCGCTCATGGAAACACTGATTTGGGCCGTTTCCTAGCCCTCCACCCACAATCCCCTTCGCTGGATGTGTCACACGAGCTGTGAGGTAAGCCTCCGTGCGCTGGCGCGATGGATCAAACTTCTGGCCCTCAGCGGGTGTTTGTGCCTCACACAGATATAAGAGAATCTGTTTGCGACAGGGATCATATGAAATTACTCGGCCAGTTTGTAATATTGCCAGGTTTTTCCTGTGCCTCATGATAGATGACTTGACAACGCTCTTGCTCACTGTCTGTCTGCCTGATTTCCGCTGAACGTAATAATGAAGTGCTCTGGTTGGCTGGACTTATTTTTGACCTTTCTACTGCGCATTTTTTCCAAAACAAAAGGCGAGGGATTTTCCCAAGCCTGGATCAGGGTGTGTGTGTGTGTGAGGTCGGAATATTATTTATAAGTTCTCGTTAACTCAAATCGAGAGAGCTGTTTTGAATGTGAAAGTACATTTCCTTTCGTTGGACGCCGTTGTATCCCTTCAAAGGAGCAAAACGCACATCTTTGATGAGTTAACAGCGCTTTGGGCCCCTAGAGACTCCATTCATCTCACAGAAACTGTGCTGTAAACATTTCCATTGTGAAATGTTCTACAGTTTGAAGAATGGCTTGCTTTCTTGCCTTGATCCTAAGCGAAGTTCTTTGAAATGGGGTGTTGGTCGATGTGAGCGTATTAGATGATGATTGATTAAAAAAAGCAAGTAGTCAAAGTTAAAAATGGAACTCTGTGCCACTGAATATTAAATCCTCTGAGCTCATTTTCCTTTGGGATTTGTAACATTTGTCATTTGAGTGAACGAGTCACTCGCTCATACAGAAACAAGGTGGTTACATATTGATGGTCATAATATATGTCGGAGGTTCAGGCTTTTTATTCCAAATGGGCTGGTTTCTATTATGCTAATGAGTATTGCTTTGCTCAGCCATGCAAGTGACAGATATCTGGCCATTTAGCCATGTGCTTTTTGATCATGGATACCATCAATGAAAATAACGGCCTTGTCCTGTTTCTAAATGACAAATTTTATTGTACGCAATTAACAGCGTAGGTTTCCTTTTATCGCTTGTCTAGATGTCCAAGCAGCTTAGAACCTCAGAGAAGCATCGCTGCAGAGGTTTGGACGATGTGCAAAACAGCACTGGTTCAAGATTCAGTGGTTCATTCAACCTCTTCTTCAGTCTTTATACGTAGGACTGCAGCTATAAACTCTGAGAGCCCCGAGTACATTTTTGCTGTATGCTTGTGTTTACATTCATGATCCTAAACCAGTTATGCTCATTAACCTTAGCACTTTAAATTGTGTTACTTTATCAGGTAAAGGACCCAAACTGTAAATTCTGAGGAAAAATTGACAAAAGCCCGGTAATGGTTTATTATGGGAATGTAAGCTATTTTCAGGATTTACAGGGGCTAGTCAGTGATTTTATTGCTGCCTGAATCCAAAATGTCAAGAGTTTTTCTCCCACCACCCTCATAAAAATCCCCACCCGAATTGCCTACAGTTTTTTTACTAACCCCACTGCCGTCCGAATCCACATCTCGTTGTTTACAAGCATAGCCGCAGACTATTTTTAATCTGGGTGGGGGGGGGGGGGGTGCTGGGGGGCGGGGCTTGATGTTGCAGGGCGGGGCAATGGTGGGGGATTTTTGACAAAATCCTAATATTAAACAGCCTAAACTCTTATAGATTAACATACAAATGAAGACAGAGTTGTATGCGAACCAATATATATTTGTACTTTTGTGATTTTAGTTCAATAATTTTTTCTTTAATATTTCTATTATTTAGACTTGTAATGTTTTTTTAAAGAAGTCACTTATGCTCATCAAGCCTGCATTTATTTGATCAAAAATACAGAACAAAACTGTAATATTGCTAAATATTATTACAATTAAAAATAACTATTTTCTATTTTAATATACTTTAAAATCTAATTTATTTCGGTGCCAAGCTGAATCAGCCATTACGCCAGTATAAAGTGTCACATGATCCTTAGAAATCATTCTAATTATGCTGATTTATTATTAAATTATCAATGTTGGCTACAGTTGTGCTGCCAAATATTTTTTTGGAAACTGCAATACTTTTTTCAGGATTCTTTGATGAATAAAAAGTTTTAAAATAACAGCATTTATTCAAAATATAATTTTTTTCTAACAATATAAATCTTTGCTATCACTTCTTAATTTAACACATCCTTGCTGAATAAATGTTTTAATTTCTTTAAAAAAAAAAAAGAATAAAAATGTACTGACCCCAAACATTTGAACTGTATTGTATATTGTTAGACAAGATTTCTATTTTAAATGCTCTTCTTTTTAACTTTTTATTTATCAAAGAATCCTGAAAAAAAAGAATCACAGGTTCCAAAAAAATATTAAGCAGCACAACAGTTTCCAGCACTGATAATAAATCAGCATATTATAATGATTTCTGACGGGGAATTTCAAAATTGGGGGGGGTCCCCCCCAACACTGAAGACAGGAGTAATGATGCTGAAAATTCAGCTTTGCATCACAGAAATAAATTAGATTTTAAAGTATATTAAAATAGAAAAATGTTATTTTACATCATAATATTTCACAATATTGCTTTTATCCCTGTATTTTTGATCAAATAAATGCAGCCTTGATGAGCATATGAAACTCCTCTAAAAAACATAAAAAATCGTTCTGATCCCAAACTTTTGACCGGTAGTGTACATTAAAAGTATAAACCAAGAAGCTGTATGTTTACCTTATGTAAACAAGAGGTTGCTTATTTCTGATAATTTCCCTATGTTTAATGACATCCATCATTTTAAGAGATACAATGCAAGCCAGAAAATAATTTCAACTGTAGCAAATCTATTTTCCTGTTTTAAAATAGGAAATTTGAATAAAAATAAATAGGATATACCTTTCCAGTAACACTTTACAATAGCAGTACATTAATAATCATGTTCTAATACCTAAATGAAATATTACTTTAATATGAGCGAATGATGAGTTAAGGCATGCACTAATCAAACATGTAGTCAAGGTATTCATTATTCACACATGGATTCTTATGACTCATTTTATAAATAAGGTTAGATTAGAACATGCCTGTAACTATTGTGTGAAAGTGATTTATAATTTTTAAAAATGGGACTGAACAATTTTGCTCCTATTTCACTTGTACTTGTTTAGCAAGGAGAAAGCAGCGTCAGTGACTTTTACATGCATGTCAATATTCCAATAATCAGAATTATTAACCAGAATTTGGCAATATTCTAATTAGTATTAAGTCATGTAAATGCCACAGTCCGATTCCCTGAATTAGTTTCAGAAAAAATTCAGATTCCCTAAATTCTGATTCCAATTCAAATTAACAATGGTCCGACCTATTCCATTTATTGTGTGAGGCATTTTTGAAGGCTAAAAGTGTATGAGTCCTTATTATTAAATTATTGTGGAAAAAAATAGTACTATTGTGAAAAACTATATTAACAAAAGTAACATTTTCCTTAAAAACATAATATTCAGAATATGACTGCAACCTGATTATAGGTGTGCATGTAAACATGGTCAGTCTATAACAATTGAGATCTGATTTGAGTCTGAGGAAAACAAAGAAAAAGTCAAGTACATATCACTCTTGGAACAGATGACTTTAGACTCCTGTTAAATTATAATGAGAGTATTCACGAGTCCAGAACAGAGTGAAGCTGTACTGCAAGACTCAAACAGTCACACAAAGCTGTATAAACATGCAGTGACAGCTTTGTTGATTATAACAGGATGGGGGCGTTCTAGTGTTTGTCTTGTTTTGGTCGCTTTCTCTCTATAATTCATTAAAACTAGCAATAGTTTGATTTCATGCTGCTCAGAGGGCCAGCATGACGTTGAGTGTTTAGTCACTGTTGATTTACTGATGTATAAAACAGCTTTTAGCAAATCGTCCGGTTTCTTTGCGGAACAGTAGATGTGCTTTTGTTTTCAGTGAGCATGAATAGAGCGCCCTGGTTTGCTTTTCAACTCCCCCGATGCTTTCTATTTATGGAAGGGAATCTTCAAAGATAGCAATTTTTGAGGAGATCAAGAAAAACAGGGTGATATTATACAGTTCCGGCCTCTGCTGTAGAAACAGTTTGAGGCATTTCCTCCCATTCCATATGATTATGTAAAAACTGAGCCTTGTTTCTTACCCTGCAAGTCAAACATCTTTGATGCTGAGGTGAATTTGTATTACGTGTCTCTCTCACTTGTGTAAGTTCACGCTCCCTACGTACCCAAACTTTGATAAAAACAGGAACAATGTCACCCCGACCCAGTGGACCAAACACACTTCAGTGCCTCAGCTGAGTCAATAGAAGGTCCCTTGTATTTTATAATGACACTTAAAGCTGTTTTTGTGAACTAAGGCCCAAATTGAGTCTGGTCCTGTAAGGCCCAGAATTCCTTGCCGAACACCTGTGGCACCGCACAGCGGGACCGGGGCAGGAAACAGGTGGCAGACACAGTCTTGCATCATTTCTCACGATGGAGCACAGCAGGAGTGTGCTCGCACCAAAAACATACAGTAATCACATGGTTTAATATATAACACAAAGTCCTTTTTTTCTAAAACATTATGTTTAAGCTTTTTCTCCCATTTTTTATTCTTTCCGACACTTTTGTTAATGGGAAGCCATTGCAAAACCTCAGATATGTTACAGTATATGCTCATATTATTTAACAGAAACTGGGGGAACATAATGCTTTAATGGATTTCTGTGGTTGAAGGCCAGTGATAGGCTAATGTTAAATTTTATGTATGTAACTGTAAAGGGCTTTTTATTATCTTCATGTGGGGGCTTTTCTCATTAAATGTTATTTGTATCATGTACTTAATTTGTATTTAATTTGATTAATTATTTTTCAAATTTTTTTTATAACTGCTCATGTTATTAAATTTTTAATTATTATTTAATATATTTATTTTAAATAATTTTATTATATATATATATTTATTTATTTAAGATTTTTCCCCCACGTTGCTGTAGCTGTCTTGGCTAAAATGTTCAATTTATATAAAAAAAGTTTTGTTGTAGGTTGTTTATTATTGTTTATTCATATTTGAACTATATTTTATCAGATTAGACGATATTGTAGGCTTATTGTGCTTTTGTCATCACCTTTGACTCTCCGCCCCAATTTATAATTCAAGAATGAACATTGGGGGGGGGGGGTGGGGGTTGAAATTTTTAATTGTAAGACCTTTTTTGGCTACCGTTAGTCCATTTTGAATATTATTTGATGTAAAAAAAAATTTAATACTATTTCTACACTACTTATTATATTATTACCGTTTTTATAAGTGTTGTTTTGCTGTAGATGTTCAAAAAGTTTGGTAAAATATTTTGTTGTAGGTTTCTGTACATTTGTTTATTCATATTTGAGATATATTTAGATTAGATTAGAAGATATCTTAGGCTCTTTCTGCTTTTGTCGTCATCTTAATATCCCCATCCTATTTTATAAATTCATAGAAAAATATTACATTTTATCTGGCTCTAAAAACACAATATCCTTGAAATGTCTCTGGGCAACCAGAGCTGAGTATTAATTCTGGACTTGTTAAATTAACAGCTCATTTCATTTGTAAGAACATTAGAGCTGTTACAGATCTGTCCAGTAACATGTAAAATGTTTTGGCTGTGTACGTTTTCGGGAGCTGTGTGTGGTCTGTTTGAAATCATTTTTTAAGCGGGCACAGCTTTGCCAAAAACAGCATTCACAGAAGCGTTTATGCGTGTCATTGTTAGATAGCAGGACGCCAGCCCAAGTTCTCTGAGTGAGTCTGTCTAAAACAGAGCAAACAGAATTCTTCACAGTCGTAATTGATAAAGAACCGTAAAAGAGGAATATGAGACCTACAGTGGCACCATTAGCATTCAACACACTGTTCCAAAACATTACATACTGCCTTGATGTTAACTGCCTTCGAAAGCAGCATCTGAAATGAAAGCTTATTTTGAACACTGTTCATAGGCAACAAATCCTAGCGTATCATACAAGTTTCTGCAAAATTATGTTATGTTGCTTCTTGCACTTTTCACGGGACTTTCAAAATGAAATGGCCAGTGAGTGGTGCTAAAAGCACATTCATTTTTATTCGAAACAGATGAACGTAAATTAGGCATTGTTTTATTGTGTTTGTTGTAATATGTCATGGCAGTTCGGAAATGAACATACCACCAACGCTAAACCTTACCCTAAACCTAACCAACAGAATTAGCAAAAGCAAACAGGAGATATAAAAAAGCTTTTGTTGAAGCAACCATGCCATTTTGACTTGATGCTAGAGGATCTTGAGCTTTCATTGTGACTTCATAAGTGTAATGCTGTACCAGGTGAGCTACTGAGCAAGTTTACTATATATGAATAGCTATACATATGGAGCTGGTTATGTGATGCAAATCACACAATGTATTAGTTTACAAGTCATGTGCTATGGTAATAGCAAGTTGAAGTCATAACATAGTATTGTGGAAAGAACGGTGCAAAAATAATTTTATTAATCGATAATTTTTGTAAAAAAACGAATACAAGTTTTACTGCCTCTAGTGTTCATTTCCGCTAGAAACTGCAGTGAATTGTATATATGTGACCCTGGACCACACAACCAGTCTTAAGTCGCTGGGGTATATTTGTAGCAACAGCCAAAAATACATTGTACACTCTAAAAAATGCTGCGTTAACATACACACCCATGCTGGGTAAAATAGGGACAACCAGCAGTTGGGCTGTTTTTGAACTCCAGCGTTGGGTTAAATGTTTAACCAACTTTCTGGGTATTAACCCAACCGCAGGTCAAGACACCCATTGCGGGTTGTGTCCCTATTTTCCCACACTGGTTTGGATTTAACCAGCATTTTTTAGAGTGTACAATGTATTTTTGGCTATACAAATACCCCAGCGACTTAAGACTGTTTTTTGTGGTCCAGGGTCACATACTGTATACTGTATGAGTCCAATTATTGATTTTTTCGTTTATGCCAAATCTCATTATATATTAAGTAAAGATCAGTTTCCCCTTAAGATATTTTGTACATTTCCTACTGTAAATATATTAAAACTTAATTTTTGATTAGTAATATGCATTGCTAAGAACTTCATTTGGAGAACTTTAAAGGTGATTTTCTCAATATTTAGCTTTTTTTGCACCCTCCAGATTCCAGATTTTCAAATAGTTTGGCTCGGCCAAATATTGTCCTATCCTAAAAAAAAAAAAAATCAATGGAAAGCTTATTTATTCAAATTTCACATGATGTATAAATCTCAATTTCGAAAAAAACAGGGTCACATATACAGTAGGTACGTTTTTGGAGTTTTGCAAAAATATAGGTATAGAGTCATATAGGCTATTTCAAATTATTTTTCAATGTTGTGCAATATTGATTTTGAATTCAGCAAAAAGAAGGCCTCTTAAAAGGCATAATAATGCAGTTTAGTGCCAAACATTTTGACCAGCCTTCACATCTGGAGTGCTTGTGATGCCCAGGGAGCTTGCTAGGTTTTGGAACAGAGCCAGAGGTGACATCTGCTAGTAAAAGTCCTTGGAAGTGCCTACTGCCCAGAAGTGGCATCAGCTTATTTGCTTCTTACTTAATAGAGACACCTCAGAGTCATCTGTAAGACTCTGTAATTATCCAGACAGCAACAATCGGAATCAGTGACCCTACAGGACTCTACTGGCCACTGCTGGTATCGCTAGATACAGCTGCACAATGACTTTTTTCCAGCACTTTACTGGCCCTCACATCCTGTTCAAACTCTCTCCCGATGGCTGTGGGCTTTTACATGCTCCATTTGTAATGCTGAAAATATTCAGAGGGATATTTTCTGTTTTCCATTTATAGTTCCTTGGTTTCCACCAGAGATTTTTGACTCATTGCTCTAGATACTTTGAGATATTTTAATTAGGTGGTATTATTTTACTCTTACTGAACAACATATGTGATTTTACATTTACATTTAGTCGTTTAGCAGACGCTTTATCCAAAGCGACTTACAAATGAGGACAATAGAAGCATTCAAAACCAACAAAAGAGCAATAATATGCAGGTGCTATGACAAGTCTCGGTTAGCCTACGCAGTACAACGTGCAAGGTGTGTAATATATATAGATCTTATATATATATATATATATTAGTATATTATATATACACACACATACATCCCCAATATACACACACATATACCCACACACACACACACACACAAAGAAAAACAAGTAGATAGAATAGAAAAAATAGAAAGCTAGTGTTTGTTTGTTTTTCTACATCACCAAAGATGATAAATTAGATAAAGTAGAATAAATAGAATAGAAAGTGCTAGAGTTGGAGGGTCAAATAAAGGTGGAACAGATTTGTTTTTAGTCATTTTTTGAAGATGGCTAAGGACTCAGCTGCTCGGATTGAGTTGGGCAGGTCATTCCACCAGGAGGGAACAGTTAGTGAAAAAGTCTGTGAAAGTGATTCTGTGCTTCTTTGAGATGGCACAATAATACGCCGTTCACTTGCAGAACGCAAGCTTCTAGAGGGCACATAAGTCTGAAGTAATGAATTTAGGTAAATGGGTGCAGAGCCAGTGGTGGTTTTGTAGGCAAACATTAATGCCTTGAATTTTATGCGAGCAGCTACTGGTAGCCAGTGTAAATTAATGAACAGAGGTGTGATGTGCTTTCTTTTCGGCTCATTAAAGATTAATCTTGCAGCGGCATTTTGGATTAATTGTAGAGGTTTGATAGAAGTGGCTGGAAGACCTGCCAAGAGAGCATTGCAATAGTCCAGCCTGGATAGAACAAGAGCTTGAACAAAGAGTTGTGTTGCATGTTCTGTGACAGAGCGATATGGATCATTACATGGGTGGTTTCAACAGATTATATTACGTACAGTTTTCAAATTCATTCTTACTGGATTTATTAACATTTTAATTACAATGCTTAGACCATATTGATGTTCCTCAAACAAATTATTGATAAAATGAAAATGTAGTCATTTACACACCCTCATGCCATTATAACCGTCACACACCAAACAAGATTTTTAGAAAAATATATCTGTAGGTCCATTCAATGCATGTGTAGTTGACCAATAGGCCTACTTCAGTTTTCCAAAAAGCACATAATGCCAGTATTAAAGCAGTCGATACCCTGTCGATACCATGTGTCTTCTGAGGTGGTCTAATTGGTTTGATCTAATTACGATTTCAAATTTCAAGATAATCAAAATGTAAAGCTGCTATTTTGAACTTCCCATTCATCAAAATGAATAAATAAATAAAAATCCTGAAAAAAATACCACTGTTTCCACAAATAAGACGCCGCACAAACATGTTTTTCAACATAAATAATGCAAGTAAAAAAATTTTGAGCAGCGAATCATAATATTAGAATGATTTCTGAAGGATCCTGTGACAGTGAAGACTGGAGTAATGCTGAAAATTCAGCTTTGCATCACAGGAATCAATTACATAATATTTTAATATTATACAAAATTACTATTTCTACTGTGTTTTGATCATAAATACAGCCTTGGTGGGCATGGGCATAAGCCTTGGTGAGCTTCTTTCAAATCCATTAAAAAATGTACAGTAGTGCAGTCATGCTCAACGCAAACCATTAATTGTAACATACAGACTTTAACATTTTTGTAAAGGTTTTATTTTTACAGTAGATGCACTCTCTTAGGTTTTTTTTTCCCATTGACAAAAATACAATTTGTTGGTCTAACATCTACTTGCAAACTGAATTGTGATTTATCTTGTCTTGCAATCATTTAACCAAATAATGACTTTAGGGGACGTTGCATTCAAAAACAGCTTAATGCACCACAGAACAAAAGCCTAAAACCTAAATCTTTAAAGGGGTCATATGATGTTGCTAAAAAGAACATAATTTTGTGTATTTGGTGTAATGAAATGTGTTTTTATGCGGTTTAAGGTTAAAAAAAACATAAATTTTCACATACTGTACATTATTGTTTTTCTCCTCTATGCTCTGCCTTTCTGAAACAGTCGATTTTTTACAAAGCTCATCGGTATGAAAAGCGAGGTGTGTCTGATTGGCCGAGTTACCCCAGCGGGGGGGGGGGGGGGGGGGGGGGGGCAAAAACAAAAAAAAAAAAGGGGGGTTGTGACGGAAATTTTACGCCACCTTACCATACTGTGATGCCTTGTCCCGGAGCAACGAGACAAAAACATTAAAACGAGGCATTTGTTGCATACACTGGGAGCATAATTACGGATTATAATGACTTATACTGTCTTTTTCGTGCTGCGTAAACATAAACCATGTCTGCATTTTTGATCGGAGAAATGACAAACAAGCGCTACTCTACATTGCTCAAACTCGCGTTTGAATCATCAGTGGCAAATTCTTTAAATATGAAACATACTTACAGGTTGTGAGTCAGAACAGCCGGCATTGTAATCTACTCTTCCAGGATCAGGAAACAGTCCTCCCTAAAATGCGCTGCACACATCTGATATTTTGGGTTGAACTGTTCTGGGACAGCGTGTGTAAATACAACTTAACCACTGATTTAAAGTCGTGTCCTCTTTTGGAAGACCAAACAAAAGTAGTTTTGCTTTCGCAACGAAACACAGCATCTTCACAACATGGCGGCGATGGTGGCAGCAACAATAACGTTACGCCTTCTTTCTTTGCATGAACATTTGGGCGGCATTACGCATATATTTCCACATTGTGACGTAGACATGTGGGGCGTGTTTAAACGAGGCGTTTTAGGAGGGTGTGGACGTCTTAACTTTTTATAAAGAATATATCTTTGGGTTTGTGACTTTAGTCTTTTGCAACTTTAGGGATCTTATCTATTCACGAACAGCTTGTTACACTCCAAAGTGAAAGGAAAACTTGAAATCGCATCATATGACCCACACTTTTCGTTTACTGTCTTACAGAACACCGGTGTTTCAGTATGGTTAACCACATGGAATAAAGTTGGTTTGTCCAAATAAAATTCCCAAAGCATCATTGCGCGTTGTTAAGGTTATGGGATAAATATTTTGATTATGAATTACCTGTATATGCATGTTGTTTTCATTTTCTTGTCATCTAAATCTCAAAGAAAGGTCAAAAAACCCTCCCATGTTCAGTACTGTGAAAATGTAATCTTGACAGGAATGCACATTTCTTTTTCTTGGCTCTTCTCTGATGTTGTAAGTAATTAGTGGGATGTCATTAATAACATATTAGGCAGACAAGCTCTTGACATTTTTTTCAGATGACCAACATCAGATTATTGGAATGTGGATTACCATAGTGGTCCCAATTTCTGATGTTGACCGTTACTATGGAGAGGAAGTGAAGACAAACAGAAGTGCTATACATGCAGCAGCTTTATCACAATATTGGATAGTTAAGATGAAGTTATGCATATATTAGATGTACCTTTTTTGCAAGTATTCAAAAGGCTCACATAATAGAATAAGAGTGTGAATGATATGAACTGTTGTGTCAGAAGATTGGAATAATTATTCTATTCAAAGCTTTTTTTCTGCTCACCAAGGCTGCATTTGTTTAATCAAAAATTTAAATGAGCTATTTTTTATTTTAATGCATTTAAAATGTAATTCCTGTGTATTCTTGTGATGGTAAAGCTGAATTTTTTCAGCTTTATTACTTGAGTCTTCAGGGTCACATGATCCTTGAGAAATCATTCTAATATGCTGATTTATTATCAGTTGTTCTGCTTAAAAAACTCCACTAAACGTATTAGTATAAGTGGAATTGCCTGAAAAACGTGTAGAATATGGTCTTTTTAAGATGTGCTTCCTTTTCTGTCCCACAGGTCATGGAGGAGACAGATACTCAGATTGCATGGCCTTCCAAGCTAAAGATCGGTGCTAAGTCAAAGAAAGGTAAGACCTCGGTGTCCCTCATCTGATCTGAAACGTGCTCTGCTGAAGATGTATGTGTGTATATACTAGTTTCTTAGCTGTGGCATCTTTCTGTTACTCATTTACATGCACTAATTTCAGTCAGTTGGAATGAAAGCAATTCAATTTGAGAATCTGAAAGTTCAGTTCATATGAACCCTAAACTTTGCGATCCGATTCACATATTTGTTTATATGTGCATTACATATATTCTAAACAAGATGTCTGTGCATGTGAAGTGCCCAGAAAAAGCCACTGCGAAAATCTCACCATATCTATATAATTGCCATTTTTGTCTTGATGATATACCTAAAGAGGAAGTTGACATACCTGTCGGAAAAGCTTTTTAGCAAATATGAAAGGGTATGTTTACAAAACAAGATGACCATTTTTATACAAAAAATGAAATGTTTTTTTTTTTTTGCGTTTTTGAAAAAAAATTCATATAGGTAACAACATTGTCAAAACGATCCCCGTTCACACTGATCCACAAAAATGACCAATAATACTGTATTATGCATTCCTGGCCAGTAGTTGGCGACGTCACTTTGTAAAGAAACACTACACGTCTGTGGATGTATGTATGTCTATGAACACGTAATATGCAATTCTGCTACATATGACGTCACCATTTTCACAAATTAGCATTTTTGTAGTTTACATGGAGACGATAACTATTGTTTTCAAAATCTTGCACTTTGAAACCTGTTTTCAAAAGGTTCAGGCCCCCCCAAAACGCGTTTAAATGAACGGCCAATACGCATAAAACATTTTCCATTTTTGGTTGAAAACATGTAAATAACTTCTCACTCTCCTCCACTGACCAATCATCAACAATAAAAAGAGCTAGCTAGTTTAACTGATTGCCTTAAAAGTCTATAGATATCGCCATTATTTAATACGGCTGTTAACACGTTCTCCGACAAGCGGAAGAGATGAGAGCTGTTTTCCGGGTTTGGTCAGGTGACGTTCAACATATACCCTATTTTTCAGATGCGCTGGTAATATATTCATATGTATCATACAGTACAAACTGTATATAGCCTACCACCCAGCCCTAGTGTTTGCAAAGTACTTTTGAATCCGATTAAGAAAGTAGTGAGATTCAAGGGTTTACATGGCTAAAATGTTCATATTAAACAGATTATTTACAATTTCATCAGTTCACATGAATCATTAATCTGATTGTAAATTAATTGTTTGGTTGCATGTAAATGCACCCACGGTACTGTTTAGCATTCAACACCCTTGCTCTTGTTTCACTGGAATTTGTCTTATCGAAGTGTTACATAAATGACATTTACAACAACATTTTAAATATCTTCACATAGTCATCACTGACAGTATCTTGGCTTCAGGGTCAGATGGATCCTTCTAGTAGTATCTCAGCTTTGGCTACCCTGATTACGGTCATCTTTTGTCTAGTTATTGTAAGAAGAGAACAACTTGCGCTTTAGATTATCAGTCCTGTTTTGACAATATGTTTGTTTGGAATATTATCATACTTACAGGGTTTCAGTGGATATTCATGAGGTTTGCACTGGACTGCTTCATTTGTTTTGGAATCATCCGAAACTTGATCACTAGTATTGTGTTCGAGTCCAGTCAGTTGTTCCTTTTTACCACTTTACATATTAAACTTTGGCCTGAACTGCTGCTGTGGAAAAATGAATGATTTTGCTACAGAAAAATGAATGTGGAAATGAATGATTAAATCATGTGACTTTTTGAGAAGAGGTGCACTATTGCTTTTCTAAGCATTCAGACTTACAATATTTGACTCTTTGGACTTGGAAAAGTAAGCAACCACCCAGAACAACATGCATTGCAAACATAAAGCAGTTTGTAAGAAAACAGAAAGTCTTGTTTGTTTTCTCATCTGAATAAAGTAGCTAAAATGCACCCTGTTGGATGTTAAAACATTTAGCAGATGTTTTTAAGATGTTTATGCATTTGCTCTTTTTAAAAAGTTTTCGACTACTTACAGTTTTTTGAAAGAAATGAATATTTTATTCAGCAAGGATGAATTAAATTATCACAAGTGCAGTAAAGACCCTTACTTACAAAATATGCGTTTCAAATAAATGCTTGTGTTTTCTATTTATCAAAGAATCCTGAAAAAGATGTATCACAGTTTCCACTAAAAATATTACACAAATGTTTCTTGAGCAGCAGATCAGCATATTAGAATGATTTCTGAAGATTGGAGTAATGATGCTGAAAACTCAGCGTTGCATCACAGGAATAACTGCCTATTAACACATATTAAAATAGAAATCAGTGTAATAATATTTCACATTATATTAATGTTTTTACGGTATTTTGGTCAAATAAATGCAGCCTTAAAAAGGATAAGAGACTTTTTTGAAAGATATGAACGTTTTATCAACCAAACCTTAAAAAAATAGAGTATAAGTACCAGAAATACCATATTACATGTATTTTGGACCTGCATACTTTTGTTTTGGCATGCACCATCGTACTAATTTTTTGAAAGTAACTTTATTATTGGAATACCCTGGTAAACCAAGAAGCAATTGCAGTACCACGGTATTACCATCTGAAACATCACTGTACCATGGTACTACCACAACACCTATGGGTACAATTCAATACTTTCCAAATGATGCACTCTTTCACAGAGGTCACAGCAAACTACTGGTGAACTCTGCTGAGCGTCCTTTGATACTGAAATATTTTGTAAGTCATAATGTCAATCAAACATTTGTTACGCAATTATACAAGTGTTTAATTTCTCTGTAAAGTTTTAAGAGCTTATGGCAAAAGTAATAATGTTGCGATCAAGAGGGCGGAATGCAAACAATGACAACAACAGCTTGGCCATTCCAAACAAACATCAGATCAAGTTCATATGGGCTAACAATGTGTTTTCAGGGTCACGGCCCAAGTCAAAGGCCATTCGCATTCCTGCGTGAGGTTTATGTTGGCGAGCCGCCACGGGCATTGCCTGCGCTGACAAAAATGTTACATAATCATTTGCGGTTATCTGTAGCAAACATCCCAGCTAATTAATGATGGAAAACACATGCACGGTTCTGACATGTGGCTTAGCCCGTGTGACCTTCAGGGACCTGCTGTTTCCTGCGAGTCTGTCTGCAGCTTATTATGACAGTTAAGACGTGTTGATCCTGCGCAACACCTCTGGAAGAAAACAGGCACCGGTCAGCTAGATAGCGCAGCATGCAATCGATTTGGGTCTGCCTCTATTGCACAATGAAAGTGATGCACTGAGTGTATGTGATTGTTGAGGAGCAGAGATGTTTGTAGTTTAGGGGATTGAATGTTCTAGCCCTAAACTAATTCACTTTATTCAGATAACTTTTAACAAAAAAGAAGTATATACAATATACAATTCCCTGTGAATTGGCCTATTATGTTATAATTTATGTGACTGAATAGATTAATATGTTGTTTAATGCTTGTAAGGCCATTAGAGTTACCGCATTTGTGCATTATCTCAAACTGTTTTATAAATGACATATTTTTAAACATTTTAAATGTATGTATGTATGCATGTGGTATATTAATATCTAGATATTATATATATAAAATATTATATCTTATTTTTCATACATACACATACAGTGTGACCCTGGACCCAAACTATTCATAAGTCAATTTTTTTGAATGGATATTTATGCATCATCTGAAACTGAATATCCTGAATAACTCCAGTTGATGTATGGTTTGTTAAGAGGCATATTTGGCTGAGATACAACCATTTTAAAATCTGGAAGCTGAGGGTGCAAAAAAAAAAATCTAAATAATGAGAAAATCACCTTTAAAGTTGTCCAAATGAAGTCCTTAGCATTGCATATTACTAATCAAAAATTTAGTTTTTATATATTTACGGTAGAAATTTACAAAATATCTTCATGGAATTGCGCTTTACTTATATCCTAAGAGTTTTGGCATAAAAGCTATTGACATTGTATACTGTATTATTCACATATGGTCCATCTACTAGGGCTGGGCGGTATACCGGTTCATACCGAATACCGGTGTTTATTTTTGTTATGATATTAATTTTTAAAATATCACAATACCAGTGTATGTCGCTTAAACACCGTTCGGAACGTGACACTGTTTGAAAGGGGTCCCTTTTCACTGTGGCACTGTGGTGAGGGCACAGCTCTGTATGTGTTACTAAGCATGAAAGTTTCCGAAACTGAAGCTGTAGAACTAATGGAACGTGATGACACAGAAGAACTCATCCAATATCCACATTGACCGCCACAAATATCCACCGCGTGCTGCCATCAGCTCCCGCGTCTCACATGCACACGGGCGCGACTTTAGCACTAGATTTAGCATTTTTCAGACCCTTTTAGCGGCTTTTTTCCATAGAATATTCATAATGACAAACCTAGTGACTTTTTTGGATAAACCTTAGCTATGGTTCAGTTGGAAGATTTCGCCAGTGCTGTCCCACGAACGAGAGGTCTGACTTTCCCGGAGAAGTGTAACCTCTCTCGGCATCTGTTCTGTGCAGTGAGCGACAGAGAAGCAGCGCATTCAGTTGGCCGTACCGCAGCCGACTCGTCAATGAATGAGTACAAAACAGTGTTTCCTAGCAACTGTCGCTTACTGATTGTTTGGCATTATAAATATGAGCGTAGTTCGTCTGTTAATATCACATGCACTTTTTTGTTGTTGTTTTTTTTTAGTTTGTTACTCAGACGCAGGCAGTGCGCTGCATGAGACAACAAAGTAATCTAGCCCCAACAACTGCATAACCGCTCTTTAGTGTAGATGCATGCTGATTTTATCAGACGATGCCGCGATTATAAATGAGAGTGACTCCTGGTTAACATTAAAAAGGGTCATGTTTAGTCACTATTTAGTGTGGTATTTTTTTTGACAATATTCACTCATCATGACAGTAAAATAGGGCTTTCTAAGTCAATATACTGCAGTATTTTCTCTCAATCAGTAGAAAATATGGTTCACACCCGGTCATGCATGAAAAAAAATACACCGTCATGTACCGTAAAACCGGTATAATTTCGAAGAATACCGTGATATAAATTTGTGGTCATACCGCCCAGCACTACCTCTAACTCTCTTTCTTAGTAACTTATGGAGGAAACACCTCTCCTTATGAAATTCTTATTTTATAAATCAATCTGATGTGATGTTTAACAAAAGTATAACCATTTGAATTCTTTGTGTAAAGGAATTTAATCTTAATTGAAGCTGAACAAGTATTAAAAATCGGCCATAATCATTAAGTTTGAGAAATGTTTATATACATTTTAACATTTATAATAATTATATTTCTATCACATTTTTAAGTGTTTGCATGTCCTTTGTGTTTTAATGCAGTTTGAGAAACAGAGAAATTTGTGAGCATCGCTGCATTAATTTACTTCTGCCTTCATCCCAGGTTCATTGGAAAAACGTGCCTGTGGCGACATCCCTGCAAAAAGATATTACGTTACTTCTTGCACGTTTCGCAACATTATGAAAGTGAAATGCCCAGCGAGTGGCGCTAAATGTGCATTACTACTTAAAGATGTGATAAAAATATATTTTTCAAAAAAGCACCATGCCATTTTTTCAGATTCTATAAACCAAGTCTTTGACTCTTTTAACACTGTGGTTACGTAATGCTTGCACCGGTGAGCTACTGAGCAGTTTTACTACCTCAGAAAACCATATGAGCTGGTTTTGTAATGCAAACTTAAATGTATTCGTTTTACAAATCATGCACTATGGAAAAATCGTTTGCGTTTTTACAGTGCATTATTTTTCACTGAGTGTCGTTACTGGAACCAGCATTTACACTTTCTTTTTCTGCCAAAAAGTGGAAGATTACTAACAATTAAATATTTTCATCTGTATGCTAGGCATGTCTCTTGGTGGCTGAAAGTGCTTAGTAATATCAGGGCCTCAACTGCTTAATAATGACAGATACTTTGCAGACACATTTACAGGCTCCTAAAAGTCTCTGGAACCATGGATCATCTGGGATGGGACCAACACCCACAGTTATGTGCTATTATCTCTCGCCTCTATTGGCCAAAGAGCCATCACAACTAATGCAGTCATCATCGCCTTCAGATGGGCCCTAACTGGAATGCTAGGAACTAGAAAGACTCTTAAAAGTGGAAATGCAGCTTGCAGTATATTTATGTGGCTCCTGAGGACGCATTCCATTTCTGCAGAGTCTGAGCTGACACAGGGAGTTTTCATCTTAGTCTCTGAAGTCTCTCGCGGTCTGTTTTACTCATTTGCCATCGTAAAGCTCAGGTTGATACTCCGCAGACCTTCACACAGCACTGGCACAAAAAAAGGTTGAGTTTGATTTACTCTGAAAGTCTTTGCTTCTTTCAGAGTTTTCATTCTGTGTGTGCATGTTGACATTAAATCAAAATGATATCCTCTTTGTTGTATCTTAGCGGCATGCAGTGAATGTCCTGTTCTAAAATTAGCAACATTTCATTTGTGGCTGGAACTTTTCAAGTCAGCATGGATTTATTTTGCTAATGCACGACGTTCATGGCCTTTTCGAATGAGTCATCTTATTGTAAAAAGGAAAAAAGCTAGTCTTTGTTATCTTTCTTGAAAACTTCTTTAGGACTGACATCACTAAGCGCTGCTATTTGTCCACCTTTTTGTCACAAACCACTTTTCACAATGCAATTACCATGCAATCTTTTGGCCAATTTTTTTTTTCTGGTTGAATATCCTGTTTCAATCGCAAATACATCATATTACAAAAATAACATGGATTGTGAATGCTGCTTTGTTGACTTTAAAGACTGTGATATTTTATTAAAGACATAATCAGTGTAAATCGAAGAAGCAACAAAAAGTGCTTTCAATTCGGCTATTAAGATCTCTAATGTGTCAGTCTTTTGACAGCTAAAATGTACTATAAAATGGCCTATATATATATAATATTCAGTATATTATACATACAAAATATGGATGATGGATGGATGGATGGATGGATAGATAGCTATATAGATAGATATGATAGTAATGGGCAATGACAGTAGACAGTAATATTGTGAAACATTATTAAAATTTAAAATAACTGTTCAAATAACTAAAATTTTAAATTGTAATTTATGTGATGCAAAGATGATTTTCAGCATCATTACTCGTCTTCAATTACTCTAATATGCTTATTTGCCGCCCAATAAACATTTCTTATCATTATCAATGTTAGAAAAGTTATGTTGCTTAATATTTTTTGGAAACCATAAAACATTTTTTTTTTTAATGAACAAAGTTTTCTAACATAAATGTCTTTACTGTCACTTTTGATTCATCCTTATATGAATAAAACTATTAAACTATAAAATGTTATGTTATGCGGCCCTGCTCCAAGCCAGAGCCACATGTCCATGGGCAAATTGTGAAGTGTGAAACATGGAGATATACCCCAAACTGTTTTATCCTGGGTAAAAATGACCTGAATAACAGTTTGTGAGAATGTTGGAGAAAGCTCATTAAGATTAGATTGTGGCCTTTTCTGGTTTGCTCCTCCTACACTCTTAGAAAAAGGTACAAAAGCTGTCAATGGGCTTTGTTTATCCCTAAAGGGTGTGTATTAGTATCTTAAAGGTACATATCGGTACTTTAAAAGCACAAATTATAACTAAATAGTACCTTTGGAAAAGCTTGCCCCGGTGAGAACCCATCTTTTGTACCTTTTTCTGAGAGTGTAAAGATGACCCATGTTTAAGCTATGCTTAAAAAACACAGACTTTGAGTGTTTCGCTGCTTCGCTGCTCCCGTGCCATCTTCTCACACACAAAGATGGAGAAACCTGGCTGACATTTCTGACTCGCCCTCACTCCTAGCCCATCTTGGCCAGTCCAACTCTGAATAAATCTCAGGCTGCTGTATGAAGAGATTTATAGGAGGACAGGAGAACAGAACTCCCACTGGCCTGCTCTTAAAGGGGGCAGCAGCTGTAAAAACAGTCCGAAACGCTCCGTTCTTCCAGTGCTTATCACCCGGTCCACCACTCGGTTGCATCAGACCGGGCTCTCGTGTCCATGGAGAGCTGCTAGGCTGCTGGCGTGTGCGGCCCAGTATGCTCCCACAGTGGACCCAGAGGGGATTCAAGGTTCCCTCCTTTAAATGAACGTCTTTGGCTCTTTTGTCGGCAGATTTTGGATACAATAGACTCGCCCTCTTGATCCCAAGGAAATAAATTTCTTCCCAGAATGACTCTGTTACAGTGTGAGGAGCAAATGAGACGTTACCATAACAACAGATGTGAGGAACATTGGAATTTTATGGCTCCAAGAGGATTTTATAGCTGATCCAAACAGTATTAAATTGTACACTAATGTAAAGTTAACTGAAATAAACTTTTAATAAATACAGAGCGAAATTAGTCGAGCTCAGGCCTTTAGCATTGTTATTAACTCATGCATACTACAGGTAAATAAGAAATTATTACATAAATATACACTGGACCACAAAACCAGTCATAAATGGTCATTTTTTGAATATTCTGAATAAATTATGAATACATTCTGAATAAACAAGCTTTCCATTGATGTATGGTTTGTTAGGACAATATTTGGCCGAGATACAACTATTTGAAAATCTGGAATCTGACGGTGCAAAAAAATCAAAATATTGAGAAAATCGCCTTTAAAGTTGTCCAAATGAAGTTCTTAGCATTGCATATTACTAATTAAGTGTTGATATATTTATGGTAGGAAATTTACAAAATATCTTCTTGGAACATGATCTTTATTTAATATCCTTATGATTTTTGGCATAAATGAAAAATCTATAATTGTGACCCATACAATGTTTTTTTTTTTTGGCTATTGCTACAAATATACCCCCGCGACTTAACACTGCTTTTGTGCTGCATGATCACATATTATTATATTTCATAATATTGCATTGTTATTTTTGCAAATTATACATAAAGCAATATTTTGCATTGTGATTGGATTTTAAAATATTCAAATTAGGCATTATTTTATTTAATATTTGAATGTATTATTTTGTTAATCTAGTCAACAGTACTACAGATTTTTAAATAATTAGAATTTGAAATGTATACGTTGAGAATATAAATAATGTAATACAGTTTTTTGTTTAGTAAATTGTAGTTTACAATTTTATAGTTGATACAAAACAAGTTCTATAAATAGTTCCATAAACGTATTTACTAATTCAGACTTGCAATAAACTTTAAAAATAAATAAAACAGAAAAACATCAATAAATAAGATTTCATGCATTAGCATTTTTATTTACTTATTATTTCTTTATTATACCCAAGGTTAATATGTATTTCATTTCACAATACTGCATTTTTTTTATTTTTGAAAATTAAACATTAAACTACACATAAAACAATATATTTTGTATTGACTTTAATTTTGACTTGTAATTGACTTTAGTCACATTAGTTATTTTATTTTATTTTAATGATCTCTTCAACAGGACTACAGAACTCTTTTGCCTGAATAAGTTATAATTTATCAATTATAATTTTGAAATATATACTTCATCAGAATATAATAATATATATAATTATATCTAAAATTATATAATACATGATTACTAAAAAAGATTATCAAAAAACCCTCAGTCAATTACTTTTCATATTTTAAAAAGCAAAACCTAAACTTTGATGTCTCTATGTTATATATATGAGCAATAAATGCTAATGTACATGTCAAAGGATATAGCCTCATCGATTTCATTTTTTTTTCCAAAGTTTTTTTGAAGTGTTTCTTTGTTTATTTTGGTAGCCTGCAAAATTCTGCAGAAACAGCCAAATTAATTCATCCTTTCAAAACTTATTGATTCTCATATTATTTGCCACTAAGAGAAAAACGGACACAGTCACCTAGGTTGTGTACGGTATATATTGTTTATGCACAATGGTGTCCCCATAAAACAAAAGGCATAAAAAAAAACATTAAAAAACTGTGTTTTATGAAATTCAAAAATTGCCAGCAGATTTCTGTGAGGGGTAGGTTTAGGGGTAGGAGGTGGGTGGGGGGGGTGTAGGGTTGGTGTAGGGTGATAGAAAATACAGTTTGTACAGTAAAAACCATTACGCCTATGGAGAGTAAACCACAAATACAAGTATGTGTGTGTGTGTTTGAGCTTGTAATGGTACAGTGAGCACACAGCAGTGTTCTGCTACATAACAAGACATTCATAGCTCACGTGTATGTTCTCTGGGACTTTATAGGAACACAACAGCAATAAACATCCCGAGTCACTTGGGAGGTCTTTTCGCTGTTTGGAGGGCCACAGGAAAGCCTGAGCCTCTCCATTAAGGTCTCAATATTATCATAAAACCTTCTTTGGTTGCAGCCCTCACACGAGAAGATCACATCTCCATTGCTGCCGCAACATCTGTCTGCTCATGATGATGCAGCAATCAAAAGTATGTAGTAGAAAAACAGAGCAGCTTCCTGCTTTGCCTTCATGTAAAAAGGCCTGTGTCACCTAAGAGCTCCATTAAAAAATTACTGTCATTTGAAATGGAATTAATTGCTAGCCTCCATAATAAATTTCTCTCTTTCATGTGAACAGTGCTGAATTGAGCCAGAGTGCGTGAGTGTATTTTGTTTTTGTTAGCTCACGAACATCTGTCACACACAGCAGTAGAGGCGCATAGTTTTCACACTGTTTGTTGTGCAAGATGTCATGATGCCAGATGTGCTAAATCATGTGACTTATGAAGCACATGAGAACGCAAATTTAAAAGCTAAGGAATGGAGCAGATTTACAGGACCTATATTTTGTGGAATCTTAAAAACGTGGATGCAAGGATATTATTTTTCTGTACTTGAAGCCTCTTGGAAAAATTGGTGAACATATTCAATATTTGTAATGATACGTTCCTCCTTAGACCACCTTAAAGTTTAAAGAAACAGAGAAAGTCTTGAGGCTGCCACCTAGTGGTACAGCAATCCTAAAATCCCTTAGTGACAGAGAATCAAGCCTGTGGACACCCAAGTTACCCCATCATCACAGTATAAGTTCAAACTAAATTGAATCAAGTATTAATCCATATTCAATTACATTTGTGTTCCTGTAGTTTAAACAGTAGAGCATGGTGCTAGCAACGCCAAAGCCATGGGTTCATTTCCCGTGGAATGCATGAACTGATGAAAATGTATATATTAAATATAATGTAAGTCTCTTCAGATAAAATCGTGTGCCAAATGTTATTGTATTTGATTCCAAAATGTCTAAATTATTACGTACTTTACAAATGAATGAATGAATTTATTCATTTAACTGAATTGCGTTTCATTAGTAAGGTATGTAATCATTTACAAATTCTGTAATAAATTACAATAAAAGTTCATATTATTCCTAAAAAAATATTTAGGATTAAAAATAGCTTTGCTGTATTTAACACTTGTGCTGCAGGACTCAAACCGTTTAAAAAAAAAAAAAATTTATGCATTTATGCAATTGGCAGACACTTATCTAATAGAGGAACATAAGCAATTTGTCACAAAATATTTAGAGTATACAATACCATGTTTATTAAAAGGTTACGTTAGGAAACAATGCAGAGAAGAAGAAAAAGGTGTGTGTGGTGTGTGTTGTGTGGTGTGGGTGTGTGTGTGTGTTTGTGTGTGTGAGTGTGTGTTTGTTTGTGTGTGTGTGTGTGTGGTGTGTGTGTGTGTGGTGTTGGTGGTGTGTGTGTGTTGGTAAGTGCAGTATACGTTTTTTTTCTCTGCGGTGAGCAGAGTCATTAGTTCATTTGCCTGATTTATATAACATTTTATTCCTAAAACATGGTGATAAGTTTTTGTTTTCTTGGCTGTTGATGGTATTTTCTAATTTAAGGAGTGATAAAAAGAGAAACCCAAAAACCCCTCTGTAAAAAACATTGACTCGAATATGTCAGCAAAATGAAAAAAAAAAGTGTCAACGAAATTTTTTTTAAATTGGCTTTGTTCACTTGTTAGATTTCTGGCTTAAATTATGTAAAGTAGGGTATAGCATAATCAGTTGATATTTATACTGTCACATGGTGTGTGTATGTGTGTGTGTGTGTTTTGTGGTGTGTTTTGACTGTGACATCAATGTTACTGTATATTCCTCAAACAATCATGCTTCTCAGGATGTAGATGCACATTCTCCTGGACGTCTTTTAGTTCTGACTGCTATTGCTGTCTTTTACTACTGCTGTTTTCACTCACAGTGGCAGCACTGCAACAGTTTGCAGGTCTCTCAACACATAACACAATCCACTGTGGGCATTTCCAAGCAGCCCGTAAAACGCTGCGGCCTCCGAAACAGCATGTTCCATTTAGCTCATGCCACCCCCTGTGTGGATAAACAACTCCCTGAAAAGACATTTCCCTCTTAAACTCAACTTCTCCACTAACTTGAAAAATTATAAGAACAAATGAAAGAATCCTAAACCAATTATCCATAGCCAGTAGCAGTCAAAAAGATTCTTTCCACGTGATTTAGCATGATGAATCATAATTGTAATGAACTGATTTGGTGTATCCAGCTTGTTGGTTGTTTATTTTCTCTCCTTTTTCACATTCCCCTGCTGTGTTGGAAATGACTTATTTAGACTCTCAGAGGAATGTATTTCAACAGATGTGCTTTGCACCACAATCAGCGCAGTGTACCGCTTATCAAAGCCAGCTGTGGATGGAGGTGTGCGTCAGCAAAGCATCCTTAGATGGAGCTATATTTAAACACTGTAGTCAAAAGGTGTGAGGAAACCATGTGAAAGACCATCCGCGAGAGTTTTTTCTAGTCTTCTAGTGGTTCTGTACTACGTTATTACGGTCTTTCTTCACTGATAGCCCTAGCATTCGGCCACACCAATCTATCTATCTGTGTGTGTGTGTTTGTGTGTGTATATAAGAAATTGCGCTAATCGTTTGCAGCACTAATATATAATATATATATATATATTAGACAGTATATATATATAATACCACACCCCTACACACACGTCTGTTTGTTTTGGTGTCCGTCCTGGAAATGTCCTTGTTTTACAGCATGTGTATCATGGCCTTTTAGCCATGAAGAACTGTCCTGGATGAGACGGAGCTTATTATCACAATAACAAAGAGAATTTTACGGTTTCAAGGTAGTGCCACCTAATTATTGATATTTGCAATGATTAATATTGTACTTTTTTTCATCTTGTGTGTTTTTGGTGATTAATCACCTATTTGACCTAACGTCCCTCATCCTATTAATTATAATAATTTTGGAACCCACGAACTTTAAAAAACGGAAAAAGCCATCAAAATGTATGTTTTTATTTCTTAGATAATAACAATTGAATTTCAGTTGATGTTTTGACAAATGACAGGAAACGCCCAGTTTTCCATTTAGAAATCTGGTCTCTTATTTAAATATTGGTAACTCTATTACAAATTTCTTAGGATTGCTGTACCACTATTCCTTAATTAATAGTTTCCCCCAAATTATTATTTTTTTGAAAATTGCTGCCCCGTTCATCACACAGGTTTGGAGAATTTTTGCATACATATCTTGCTCACCAATGGATCCTCTGCAGTGAATGGGTGCCGTCAGATGAGAGTCCAAACAGCTGATAAAAAAAAAAATCACAATAATCCACACCACTCCAGTCCGTCAGTTAACATCTTGTGAAGCAAAAAGCTTTGTGTTTGTAAAAAACTAATCCATCATTAAGGCATTTTAACTTTAACCCGTTGATTCTGGCCAAAATAGGAGTCCATAATCCATAATAAAGCTTCCTCCAATGAACATATAGCATTTTTTTTAAGCCTAGATTGTTCCATGAAAATCCCAAACAATTTGCCTGTACTTTTCACAAACCCACCCTCTCTCATATTTATAACAATAAATGCACCAACGGCATGAAGATTTATGGTTCTGAAGCAATTTAATAAGCCATTTTTGCTTTGCATGCACAAATGTGAAAGTTTGGTGCATTGTGGCAGCCTTGAACACCGTCCACACCAACATTGCTTCACTCTGTGTGCAATAGACATATTACATTTCAACGTTTTCACCGCTCTTGTAAATCCAACCCTTAAGGGGATGCCACTCAAAACTGGTGAGGTGGACAATAATTGCCAGCGTGGAAGCTGAGCGATCCTAATCATCGGGTGTAATCCTACATGTGTTAAACCACACTCAGTTGGCACGTTTACATGAGACAAACCCCTTTGTATGCGATTATATTCCTGTTTTCCCCCTAACACCACAGTATAAACTGTAAAACCTCTAGTGAGCACTTGAGCTTGACCACATAAAATGGTCACATTACATGCAATTTTAACTAAGGCCAGTCTTACTGTAGTGGCTAACTCTAAACGCTCGGTATGTTTTCTGCTTCATGGAATGTCGCTGGAGCCTGGCTGGAGCGATTTCCTCCCGCAGTGTCCATCCAGTCAGGCCGAATGGGTGTTTTGCAGGATTTTGTGGTGGAGAAATTCGCTTCTGCGTGGGACAGTGATTTAGCCTGGCTTTTCCACTCATTCCCTCTGGCATTGAACGCTCTCATCACAAGCTTCCTTTAAGCACCGGAACAGCAGCTATAGCATGGAAAGCCAGACGTGTAGTGCTAGACCTGGAGCCTTGTGTTTGTCTTCCTCCTTCGCGGAGAGAGAATTATATGGCTTGGCTTGTCTTGTGGCTTGCTTTAGATTCTTAAACTGCTTTTTACTAAGATACATCTTGAAAAAAAATAACCTGGACTTCAGACTGGGGTGACGGTTCATCTTCCAACAGTACAAATAAAAAAAAAAAAAAAAAAAATATGTACCCTACGCACACAGCCAAGATAACAAAGGAGTGGCTACATGACAACTCTGTGAATGTCCTTGAGTGGCCCAGACTTGAACCCGATTCAACATCTCGAGAGATCTGAAAATGTGCACCAACACTCCCCATCGAACCTGATGGAGGTTGAGAGGTCCTGCAAAGAAGAATGGGAGAAACTGCCCAAAAAATAGGTGTGCCGAGCTTGTAGCATCATACTCAAAAAAGACTTGAGGCTGTAATCGATGCCAAAGGTGCTTCAACATAGTATTAAGCAAAGGCTGTAAATACTTATGCACGTGATGTTGTTGTTGTGGTTTTTTTTTTTATTTTTTTTTTTTTTTATAATATATAATTTGAAAAGATTTACAAAAACATATTTCACATTGTCATTGTGGTATTGTTTGTAGAATTGAGGAAAATAATTAATTTTAATCCATTTTGGAATAAGGCTGTAACATGCTGTGAAAAACTCTGGATTCACTCCTATACAGTTCTCCTAATGTGGCTAAGAGAATGTTCTTCCTTTGTCATCTTGAAACATTGTGCCAATGTTTTAATGACAACATTGTATAATCTGTTACCTCAAAGAACACTATAAAATGTTGCCGGTAAAAAGGTTCTAGCTTTGTTTACCTCAATTGTAGGAACATTATCTGAATAAGAAACATTCTTAAACTTTTTTTTGAAACATTGCAATTCAAATTTTTTCTCTAAACCTAACCAAACCTATACTTTAATGTTAGCCAAAGTTAAGAATGTTCCCTGCTAGCTGGGCTTACTCCGTCACTGTGGTGGTGTGCCGGGTGGGCATGTAATGTAGTTGGTGGTCCGTCCAAACACTGTGAAACCCGACTTCCACATCAAGACTAGTGTTTATCAACTCCATATTCTTGTTGGCGCCAAAATGTGGGACCGCAGATTTCTCTTTTCTTTTTTTTTTTGAGCGCCCCTCCCTCACAAGCAAAGGGAAAATCCCCACTTCCTTCACGATTTGTTCCTTCTATTTTTGCATTGCTTTGACCTTTCTCTTTAGGTCATGCCTTCTTGCACGCCACCATTGGTCGGTCATGCATGCAAACATTGGTCAAAATGTATCTCAATCATCTGAAACCTCCTCACTTTTTACTTTATAAGTGCACATATTTGTCTGTAAGAGTCTGTAAGCTTTAAGATTGTAAGGCACATTTTAATGCTTCCCTTTGTTTTTTATTAAAGCACAGGTTCTGAGCAGGAACTCATCAATGACATGACTATATAATTATAGTTGTGTGTGACCAAAGTGAGCACCATAAATCTGCAGTGACATGGTCCTGGTAATAGAAAAAAAATCTTGGTAATCTGGTGTTGTAACACGTTGTGGCGTTGTGTACTGCGTTAGGCTATGCGGCACTTACATATTGTTGCTCTTTTGTTCGTTTGATTGCTTCTGTTGTTCTCATTTGTAAGTGGTTGGATTAAAGCATTTACTACAGGATAATTTTTAAATGTCATGAAATGATATGATACACAGAACTTATCTCACGATACACGGTGCATTCACAAAACTAAAAACAACGCCAAAATAGTGTTAAAGGGATAGTCACACAAAAAGAGTATTTTTTATGATGATTTTTAAAAACCTTTTACAAACCCGATTCCAAAAAAGTTGGGACACTGTACAAATTGTGAATAAAAACAGAATGCAATGATGTGGAAGTTTCAAATTTCAATATTTTATTCAGAATACAACATAGATGACATATCAAATGTTTAAACTATGAAAATGTATAATTTTAAGGGGAAAATAAGTTGATTTTAAATTTCATGGCATCAACACATCTCAAAAAAGTTGGGACAAGGCCATGTTTACCACTGTGTGGCATCCCCTCTTCTTTTTATAACAGTCTGCAAACGTCTGGGGACTGAGGAGACAAGTTGCTCAAGTTTAGGAATAGGAATGTTGTCCCATTCTTGTCTAATACAGGCTTCTAGTTGCTCAACTGTCTTAGGTCTTCTTTGTCGCATCTTCCTCTTTATGATGCACCAAATGTTTTCTATGGGTGAAAGATCTGGACTGCAGGCTGGCCATTTCAGTACCCATATCCTTCTACGCAGCCATGATGTTGTAATTGATGCAGTATGTGGTCTGGCCTTGTCATGTTGGAAAATGCAAGGTCTTCCCTGAAAGAGACGACGTCTGGATGGGAGCATATGATGTTCTAGAACTTGGATATACCTTTCAACATTGATGGTGCCTTTCCAGATGTGTAAGCTGCCCATGCCACACGCACTCATGCAACCCCATACCATCAGAGATGCAGGCTTCTGAACTGAGCGCTGATAACAACTTGGGTTGTCCTTGTCCTCTTTAGTCCGGATGACATGGTGTCCCAGTTTTCCAAAAAGAACTTTTGTCTGACCACAGAACAGTTTTCCCACTTTGCCACAGTCCATTTTAAATGAGCCTTGTCCCAGAGAAAACGCCTGCGCTTCTGGTTCATGTTTAGATATGGCTTCTTTTTTTGACCTATAGAGTTTTAGCTGGCAACGGCGAATGGCACGGTGGATTGTGTTCACTGACAATGTTTTTCTGGAAGTATTCCTGAGCCCATGTTGTGATTTCCATTACAGTAGCATTCCTGTATGTGATGCAGTGCCGTCTAAGGGCCCGAAGATCACGGGCATCCAGTATGGTTTTCCGGCCTTGACCCTTACGCACAGAGATTGTTCCAGATTCTCTGAATCTTGGATGATATTATGCACTGTAGATGATGATCACTTCAAAGTCTTTGCAATTTTTCTCTGAGAAACTCCTTTCTGATATTGCTCCACTATTTTTCGCCGCAGCATTGGGGGAATTGGTGATCCTCTGCCCATCTTGACTTCTGAGAGACACTGCCACTCTGAGAGGCTCTTTTTATACCCAATCATGTTGCCAATTGACCTTATAAGTTGCAAATTGGTCCTCCAGCTGTTCCTTATATGTACATTTAACTTTTCCTGCCTCTTTTTGTTACCTGTCCCAACTTTTTTGGAATGTAGCTCTCATGAAATCCAAAATGAACAAATATTTGGCATGACATTTCAAAATGTCTCACTTTTCAACATTTGATATTTTATCTATATTCTATTGTGAATAAAATATAAGTTTATGAGATTTGTAAATTATTCCATTCCTTTTTTACTCACAATTTGTACAGTGTCCCAACTTTTTTGCAATTGGGTTTGTATTTAGTTGAGAAATTCTTTCTGTATTTCTTTCTGTAATTTCTATATAATTTATGTTTTTAGTTTGTATTTACAAACATTTAGAATTGTGTTGTGCATTTCTACTAAGAGATGTGTTGTTGTGTATTTTACAGTTAAAAGTTGTTTCTGCATGTTTTTACAGTTTCCAAGCATCAGTGGCATGCCTTTTTTTGTTTTTACAATGAGTAACTGAAATGTAATGGGACAGAGATTTCATGTTTAAAAGTTATTTCACAGTTGAGTTTTTTTCATGGTAATCCACTTTCAATGTGTTAATTGTTTTAAACACTAGGTACCTGAAAGGTCATTTAGGCAGATTTCTGGAATCTCTGCATGATTTCAACATGTTTTACGAGCTTGTCCTTAACATGTGTTCATTTGCAAGGGACAATAAAGTCATTTATATGGAAAAAAGTGTTGTTTATTTGGTTGAATGTGCTATTGCAAGTTGAGAAAATATGCCACATTAAGTTAAATTAACTTACATTTTAGTACAGAAACTTGAAAATCTAAATTAAAGGTTAGTTCACTTCCCAGAATAAAATGTCCTGATAATTTATCACCCCCTGTCATACAAGATGTATTCTTTCTTCTTCCGTCACGAAATGAATTGAAACAGTCCAGAAGACTTCCAGGTTTTCTCCAAATAGTGGACTTCAATGGGGGCCAAACGGGTTGAACGTCCAAATTGCAATATTCAATTGCAGCTTCAGAGGGCTCTACACGATCCCAGCCGAAGAATAGGGGTCTTATCTAGTGAAATGATCTGTCATTTTCCAAAAATAAAATAAAAATGTATATATAATACTATTCCAAGACATCACAAAGAGCATACACTAATTGATTATATACTTTTTAACCAAAACGCTCATATTGCACTAACTCTGCGATGCGCATGCGTGACTTCACGCATTACGTAATAATGCTGTAAACGTCACGCATGGTTAGCTCTTCGTCTGTGTACTCTGGTTCAAAAAGGTAGGGTAGGATGAGAAACTCCATCTCATTTTCTCCTCCAATTTCAAAATCGTCTGACATTGTTGTTTTACCTTTTTTGTAAAGGGCGTTTTACTTTTTTTGCATGTTCACTTTGTAAACACTGGGTTGGTAATTCTGCCTACGTCACACGTGACCTTTCCAACATGACTATGTAATGTGTGAGGTCGGGCTGGTGCAAGACGAGCATCTGTGGCTAAAAAGTATATATGTTTCTATTTTTTTTAGAACTGACCTTCAGAGAATAAGTTTCGTTAGATAAGACCCTTATTCCTCGGCTGGGATAGTGTAGAGCCATTTTAAGCTGCATTGAAACTGCAATTTGGATGTTATTTAAAGTATTTGCCGCATACTAATTTATTCTGTTTTTGTGTACATATAGTCCTACTAAATAGTTTTAGATATTCAAATGAAATACAACATAAAAAAGGCAAACCCAGTAAACACAGAATACAGTTAAGTGCAAATTCCTTTGATGTTGTCTGGCTCTTTTGTGACGTCTTGGATGAGCTACTTCTATGAAGGTTCACTACTGTGTCTATTTTTCCCCTTTTCGAGATTATGGCTCTCGCTGTGGTTCTTTGAGTTCAAGAGCCTTTGAAACAGATTTGTAACACATCACAGACTGATGCATTTCAGTCACCTTCTTGCTTATCATTTCTGGATTTTCTTTCAACTTTGGTGTTGTGTGTTACTGTTTAAGACCTTTTAAGTCCAACTTCATACTGTGGAAAAAGTTAATTTTAAGTCTTGAATTGATTGAATGGAACCAGCAGAAATCAGGTCTGGTTTTGTCTAATCTATCTGAACCCCAGTATGAATTGGATACTTTTTTGCTACAATAAATAAAACATTGTCAACTATATTTTGTGATTACTCAGGTTTCCTTTGTTTTATGTTAGATTTTAACATCTGAATCAATTTAGTATGAGAGACACAAAAACTGAAGAAATCTGGATCTGCACTGTATGATCATATCACTGTATTTATTTCACTGTAATCTGGTGTTTTTATACATTTTTATTGTGTTAATTCCTAGGAAGAGCTCAATACAGCGCTGAAGTCTTTACAAGAGAAACTTAAGCACAATGAAAACATTAAAGAAGAGTTCAAGAAAACCATTCAACACATGAGGGTGAGGAAAAAATCAGACTTTACAGCTGTAGGATTACTACACACAATTATAACTGTTTTATTTACATATAATGTGCATTTTATTCCTTTTTGGAAATAATCCTGTATCTGGATCTTGTATCGCTATGTCCATGTAGCTTATTTGATCTCCTATACAAAGGTTGATGTGTGTTGATTGAGATGATTGAAGTGAATGTGGTTTGATTTCAGTCTCAAGCTGAGCACACAGAGCGTCAGATTAAAGAGGAGTTTGAGAAGCTTCATCAGTTTGTCAGAGATGAAGAAGAAGCTACAATCACTGCACTGGGGGAGGAAGAGGAGCAGAAGAAGCAGGTGATGAAGGAGAAGCTGGAGGAGATGAACAGACACATCTCAGTTCTTTCACAAACAATCAAAGACACAGAGGAGATGATGAAAGACAATGACGTCTGCTTTCTAACGTTGATTTTCAGATCATGATTGACTGATTGATTGATTGTTGATTGTTGATTGATTGATTGATTGATTTACTTGGATGATAAATTGGTTTGTTTCCTTCTAAGTTTTCCAGTCTCAATGGAAGGGTTAGTGATCTGCTGTGTCTCTGGATCTCTCTGCTCTGAAGCCAAGCCTCTAAAGTTTCTGATCCTGATGTTTTTCCAAGTCCAGATCTCATCACGCCGGATCCACAGACGCCTCTCTGAGCTTTGATTCAGGTGCCAACGTTACTTGGGCAACTTGCCCTCAGAGTCTAGGCACATGTCAGGACATCGTCCCCAACATTAAGTCTGGAATGTCTATCTGTGCTCTTTACACATACAGTTTATCTGACCGCAAGAGCCTAGCATTCTTCTGCTGGTAATACCGAAGATCATACTATTTCTGATCATATGAACTATTTTTTGAGAATGTTTATCATCTCTTCCTCTACTCAAGTCCAAACAGACTCAACAGTGGTAAGTGGAAAAGATACCTTGACGGCTCAATTGGATTCTTCCGACTGACCTGACCCCTAATATAATTATTGGGAACTCACGAATTCCATATGTAATTTTCAGGTTTCTCAAGACGTTCCATATGTTCGTTTACTAGGATCCTACGACATTCTCTAAAGTTCAGGATTTTTTTAAAATTTTTATTGCTCAGAGACTGTGGCCAGATTCATGATATTGAAGAAAAAAATCTCTTTATCTTATTTTTGGTAACTGAAAAAATTCGATCTTCTGTCATTCCCAACGTTACTACTTGAGGTTTCTTATAATTTAACGACAAAACTTAAGGGTCATATGATGGTGCTAAAAAGAATATTATTTTGTGTGTTTGGTGTAATGAAGTGTGTTTATGCGGCTTAAGGTTAAAAAACACATTATTTTCCACATACTGTACATTATTGTTTCTCCTC
>JADLZN010005028.1:0-10179 GCA_018155175.1 Sinocyclocheilus anophthalmus | reverse complement strand
AAATCATCATCAGTGAAGCTCCTCCCAATGAATCACATCATCATCAGGGTCAAGCTCCCCACACTGCACAATCATCATCAGCAGTGTGAAGCTCCTCCGAATGCAATCACTCATAAACTCAGTGAAGCCAAGACTCCCACTGCAATCCACACTAATTCAGCAGTTGAAGCTCCCCCATGCAATCACATCCTATCATCAGCTGGAAGCCTCGCTCCCACTGCCAATCACATCATCAGCAGTGAAGCTCATACCCACTGCATATCACATCATTCATCAGTGACTGAAAGCTCCTCCCACTGCCAATCACCTCTATCAGCAGGTGAAGCTCCTCCCACATGCAATACATAATCATCAGTGAAGCTCCTCCCACTGGACTAAATACCTCATCAGCAGGTTGAAGCTCCTTTCCACTGACAATTACATCATCAGTTGTAAAGCAGTTAAGACGAGATAATCTTAAATTCTTATACGACTTTCTTCTTTCAGACGAATCCAGTCGGAGTTATATTAAAATGGTCTTTGATCTTCCAAGCTGCTTAATGGCAGTCAGCGGGTGTTGCAGACAGTGCATCAGTCCAAAAGAAGTGAAATAAAAAGCGTCCCCAAGTGCTCTATAATACCCAAGAAGAAAGTTGTATACACCTAGGATGCCTTGAGGGTGAGTAGCTCATGGGCTAATTTTCATTTTTGGGTGAACTAAGCCTTTAAGAGCTGTGAGCTGAAATCCCCCCCCCCCCCCCCCCTGACCGTTTTGAGGGGCAACTCCTTGTAAATAGTAAAACAAATGTTCAGTAAAGGGAGGTTTGAGAAACGTTCACATTGATTATCAACATCAGGTCAAACTAAATATTATTGTAGCTTTTTTATTTTACACTTAACTATATATGATTAACATTTTCTGCAACCCTGTTACCCTGTTAAAGCATTGTGAAACTGAAAAAGCTATCAAGTAAATGAACTTTCCCAGAATGGCTAACGGGGTTGTAAATTAAGCATAATTTAAGCAAAATCTGATTTACAGTTACTGATAAAGTTATATTTCTCATAAATTTTATCAGTTACTCATAGGTATAGAGATTATTCTTTTACAACAACGTTGGTAAAAGGGCTGATGAATGCGGTCAGCACTGTACAGTTTGTGCAAAACCTGAGACAATGGACTGAGAAGATGTTCTTTTCCTCACATCATGCTGTAGAAAGAGCCCAGGTGATGTCACCGGTTTTTTGTGAAATGAGGAAAATCATGTCAGAAGTAACGGTTGAGTGAAACATGTAGGACACAGATAATGTAAAAGGGAATGGCTACTGGTAGCTCTTCTTCCTGATTGTTAATTTGCCGGTTGATAACAAACCCACTACGGAGCGACCGGTTAGAGACTTTACCACAGATGATCAGGTATGAGGGAATAACCCATTTATTGTCACCACAAACTCAGTACACTGAAGAAATTTTGTTTTTCATGTTTGTTTGGCTTTCTACAAATTAAAGATAAAGGAAAAATACATAAGTACAAATAACAATTAACAGTGGTCACAAATATAAGAACACAATATTTGCACAAAGAATATATTAAATACAGTAATTAAACATTCAAAGAAGAAAACAAATGTGCCATTATATGGGAAGATGCGCTGCTAGAAATTACTAATAATGAGCAGTTGAAATCTGACACCTCTCAGTGCTGAGGACGGAGATGGAGCCACTCTGTCTAGAACAGTGCGCATGCGCCAAAAGAGTGCTTTAACTCTCAGAAATGAGCGATACATATTAAATATATATTAAATAAACCATATGATGATTAAATGGCAGATAGATTATGTCTACTAAACATAACGGTAATATATGTGAGGAAACTAGTATGTAAACACACACGGACATCTTCCACGCTAGTTCGTCTTTGTCACTCGCATACATTAACTTATAAACACGTCGAAGACAGTTAAATATTAAGTCCTATTTTTTTTTTTTTTTAAAGACTTTTCACTCTTATATAGCTGCACAAAGCGCTCGTTTTGTACCAGGGAGGACATCAATCACGGCCCTGATCCGAATGGATCAGACTTAGGGGCCACAGAACTTAGAAAACCATTCAGACCATCCAAAAATCTTGGGGATCACTGTCTCCGCCCGTTGATCTCGTGTAGGTACAGCCAAGGTATACTTTGTAAAAATGTCCGTCATAACCAACACGTTCTCCAGCCCAGAACGCGTTGGTTCTAACACAGTAAAATCTATGGCCAAGATTTCGTTCGGCCTCGAGGCCAAAAGATGGCCCATGAAGCTATTGGGAAGGAGTTGTGTATCCTTGGCAGCCTGGCACCTTTCACACGCTCGACACCATTGTGCCACATCAGACGTCAGGCCCGGCCAAAAACAGCACTGCCGCACCAACTCAGTGGTGCGTTCCACTCCTTGATGCCCATGCTCCTGATGTAACTGTGTCAGCACTTCATGATGCAATAATGACGGTAACACCACCTGCAGCACCTCTTCTCCACCATCCGAGCGGAAGACTCTACGATGTAATACTCAGCACTCAGTAAGATTCACCACTGCCCTAGGCAGCTGCCGGCGCTCCTCAGAACTAGGGGGAACCCCACGCCTCCAAAACCTTAACACCTCACCTATAACGAGGTCCTCCTCCTGCAAGGCCTGCATGTCCACAGCTAGACCAGGCAGCGCAGCAACTGCTGCTTGAGAAGCCACCCCTATCTCTCCAGCCTGCCTTACAATGGCTGGGAGAGATGTACCAGGCAGTACTTCTTCCAACTCACCCTGACTGGAAGGACCCTGTCGGGAAAGTGCATCCACATTCCGGTTGCTCCTTCCAGAGCGATACCTTAGCTCAAAATCAAAGGCGGCCAATTGTGCAGCCCAACGCTGCTCTGTGGCCCCAAGCTTGGCGGTAGTCAGGTGGCTGAGGGGGTTGTTATCAGTGAAGACAACACACCTCTGCCCCAGCAGATATTCTCTGAACTTCTCAGTCATGGACCACTTGAGGGTCTCCAGGAAAAGATAAACCGCCACCAAACTCCAACTTCATAGAGCGTTAATTTGACATATGAGCATGCAGTGGGGCTAAGACGCCGGCTCGCATAGAGCTAGGGCATGTACTTCCTCGCCTGTTCCTGGGGATGACAACACTGCCCCAATCCCCCCTATGGCTAGCGTCTATTCCAGATAAAGGGAAGGAGAAGTCAGCAATGCCAATACAGGGGCAGAGCGTGAGCTTACGCCCTCAAAGCTCACCTTTTCCACTGTTTCGGTCCACGCCCGGTACCAAAACTCAACTCATACTCGCAGACCTGGAGTTATGACCAGCAAATTCAGCTACCAGACGGTGCAGGGGGGCCGCCAACTTGGCGAACCCCTCTACAAACCGCCTATAGTAACTAGCAAACCCCAGGAACCAAAAAAGAAAAAAAATGACCGGAGCTCTGCCAACAACCCCGCCAGGGGCACTGCCATTGCTCCCCCCCCCACTGCTCTATCTTTCTTTGGATCCGTCGACACCACCTTTGGGCCAAAATTACGTGTTCCCCAGATAACTTAACCTTGCTTTTGCGAAAAATCAACATTCGATAATTTAGCCTTCAACCCCTTCCTCTCTCTAACCAACTCAAAACCCACCTCTTAAACCTTTTTTCTCTAGAGACAAGAGTGGGGTAGGATAAGCGGAACACAGAGAGGAAGAAAACACCACTATGTCATCCAAATACAAAAGAAGAGACTGACACTGCTGATCCCCAAACACCCTCTCCATCAGCCTCTGGAAGGTGCCTGGGGCATTGCATTGTTCGAGCCCGAACGGCATGCGATTCCATTCAAAAAGACCAAAAGGTGTACAGAAGGCGGTCTTATGTTTATCCCCCTCCGTGACAGGAACCTGGTTGTACCCACTGGCAAGGTCCATGGTGGAAAACCACCGGGCCCCTGTCAGTGAGTCCAAAGTCTCCTCTATACGTGGCAGGGGGAAAGCGTCTTTTCTAGTTTTTGCGTTCAGCTGACAATAGTCTACGCACATACGCAAGGTGCCATCCTTCTTTTTGGCCAATACAATGGGGGAGGCATAAGGACTGCAGCTCTCTCTAATAATGTTTGTTTCCAGCAACTGATTTATATGCGTTTTTACCACGTCATACTCCGACGGAGGTATCCGTCGGTACCATTGTCGAACTGGGACCGAATCGGTCAAAGGGATGTCATGAGAAAGGAGCCGAGTACATCCCAAATCGCCTTGATACTCTGAGAAAACGGTATGAAATCTCAACAGCAGCAACTTCACCTGTTCCTGTCAGTCTCTGACAACACAGACAAATCAAGACTCTTGATTTGTTCCTGTACTGAAGGAAGAACCGTGGGAATCTGAAGATCTGAGGCTGAAACTGATTTACATTCTGAGACACCACGGGGCAAGCTCACAATAAATACACCGTGCAAGGTGCCCAAAACCGAGTTCCGAAAAAGCATTACATCAGTCTTACCTACATTAATGACAGGTACATAAACGGTGCTTCGAGTCACTCGCATTAATGCAGCCGACGCCAAAAGACCTGCAGGTAACCCAGTTTCTGGAGGTTCAAAGAGCACAGTTTCCCCAGCAAAGTGCCCAGAGCAAGTGGTAGCCACCATTTTCATTGTGCCACCTGGAATACGACACGCGCTGTGACCCCGCAATCGCACCTTGCCCACACGGCTAGCTTGAGGGACAGCACTTACCTGACCACAATGTTGTAACGCCTGAAACACGGGCTTAGAGGCCTCTGACACAAACGGCACGTCAAAAAGGGCGGCACCGTGCTCCCCAAAGAGCTCCTGATAACACCGGCTCAACACATTCATTCCCAAAATACCAGGGACTTGAGCACCGGTGCCCCCAGGAGGATCTCTGACAACCAGCACGCCACATCCTGGAATTACCTGATCGCAAAGCTCAACGTCCAACTCGATATAGCCAACATACGGTATCGAAGTCCCATTGGCAGCACGAAGCTGCAACCACTGACATGCCCTGAGACGATCCTGGCCCCATGGTGCAAATAGCTCCACAAAACAACTTTCCGTGATCGTAGACACCATGGAGCCAGTATCAATCAAACAGGGCACTTGTACCCCTCCCATACAAACAACGAGGTGAGGACACGACGCCATTAAAAGTGGCAGGGGACCAGACATCACAGAGTCATGATCTTTCCCTACCGAACTGTGACTCTGCAGCTCGGCAGGAACTAGCTTTCCTATCGGATGGGAAGAACTCTGCCCCTCCCTCATCATAGAAGGGGACTCACGCCGATCTAGAGAGGGAGGAAAAACACGTTCTCCATCACATTCACGGGCAAAATGGCCCGGTTTTTGACACCGATGACAGAGTAGTACCTCAGTAGGGGAAGGCCGATGCACACGCTGAGGAAACCGCATACCCGCAACACTCCGAGTGAGCTGATCTAACTGTTGCTGCTGTGATTTTAACATCTCCCGCAGCTGCCTCAGCTCCGACTGAGAATGCCCATGCACCCCATACTGGATGCCATAAGCCATTGGAACTGACTGACTCCTACCCCTCGCTCCCCCTGGCATCCCCTCCCGCTCCCACCTAATTGCTTCCCCGCGTATCTCTAATAAGGTAGAAGCAGGCTGGCGGCGGACTAATTGTTTCAGTTCCCGGCGGAGGGCACTATCAGCAATGTATTCAACAAACTGATCACGCAACACAATTTCGGCATTAGGGATAGCATTGGGTGATTGTTGTTTAACCCTCTCCAGAAGAGTCATCAAGGCCAGGGAAAATTCTAACAGAGATTCCCCGTCTTGCTGCCTCCTGGAGAAAAATGCTTCTTGAAGTGCTACATACGAGTGAGAGCAACCATACAACTCCCGTAAAATCACAATAATCTTATCCGGACCTCCCCGCTCCTCACTGGAACGGTGTCTAATCTCCTCCCGTGCTTCACCTTCCAAGTGATCGAAGAGAAAAAATGCTTTATCAGCTTTGGACAAATAACGAGCCCGCATACATGCCTCCGCCTCCTCCACCCACTCATCGATACCTGTGCCGGATTTGCCACTAAATTTTGGACATCGTCTATCTCTGGGCACAAAAACAAACCTTTCTGGCACAACGATCAGCCTGACTGGCTGGGGAGGAGCTGGCGCACCTGCAGGCAACGGCTGGCAGCAGAAACAGTAATGGGACCCAGATCACAACTCACGGCTCCCCCACGACGCAATTTTTTCCCTTTGGCCGCAACCGGTCATTGTCTGCTTTCAGCTGTGCTACTAATTCTCGTAACTCCTGCATTTCATCCTCCATGCCTGTCAGAACTACACTTACCCCAACATTAGAAAATGGCCATTGCTGGAGGAATACAGACTGCCCAAAAAGGCCAAAACACACACTTTCCTTTTTTTCGGTTTATTCTTACCGTTTGGCTTCTGAAAAACAAAAAAAAAACGACAAATATTAAATAAACAAAATTATACCCACGTCTCACTCAGGAAAATCCTTGCCCAACCAGGTAAACCCTGCCGGCTACGCCAAAATGTGGCACTCTCATAGGTCTGAAAGACCCTAGATCACTATTAGTTTAATCCGACTACGCCACCCTGGTGGAGCGCCAGGGAAATACTACCAATAAGGACACACGGGTACGTTTTACCAATTGAGGGCAAGAAATCAAATGTAGTGAGACGCGAGTATAGATACAAAAAAATGACTTATACAAGCATCACTAAAATTCTCTCATGAAACACACAAAATTATAAGAATAATTCTCCAGGGCCAGGCTTAGCGGGAACAGGGCAGGCCGGCTGCAACACGGGAGGTCGTCTAACCTTACCTAAAATTCACACCAAGTCAAACACCACACCATAGATTTTTGGGGATCGTACCCACACACACACACACACACACACACACTATACCCTGTGAAGCACACGCCACCAACGAAAAGCGGCTAGCCTCCCCTGCTCCACACAGAGTTCCCACTGGCTCCTGGTGAAAGAAAAAGAAACACATTAACCAAAAATTACAAATAAAAAATAAGATAAAATGAAGAAAATAGATAAATTTTACAGATATTGGATGTAATGACTCCAGTACTCAGGCCTCCTGACGGCACAAGATGCAGCAGTAGTAAACAGCAGTGCCTAACGGGCACCAGAATATCAAGGCAGTAAATGAAATAAATAAACTTACATTAACCCAGTACAATACATTGCACAAAAACACAAGTGGACTAATAAAGCTGCAAAATAAATAAACCAAAAATAATAAATTAACCAAAGTAAATTAACAGTTTGCAAAAGAAACCCAAACTACAAAAGGAATAAAAAGAGAAACACAAACGTACTGGAAGGCAATCAAAAATAAAACCCATAAGTAGCCTAGCAGTAAAGCCGCAAACAGTTGAGCACAAATGTCCGTAATCACAAAAACCAAGGAAAACTACCCATAAGCAAAACAGCAGTGGCGTCACAGGTAGCGTCTTCAGTAAGAGATCGGTTTAGAGATTGTGATGTTCCACTCCTCCTTTACGTTTAACAAAGAAAGACCAAAGCGTTAAGCTAAATCTACTAAACCCCATGTGCGAGAAAAGAAAAGGCATACTTACGATTAAAAGGTGAACGAAGACCAAACGCAAAGCTATATGGTTACTCCAACAGGTGCCGTAGCTCAATGTACCGGCTAGCATTCACACACACCTGCTTTTAAATCGCTATTACTGAAAGCAATACACAATAAATACCACCATTGGAAGTGATCGAAGAATTGAATATAATTACCGAACGTACCTGCAAGCAAACTCCGCCATAAACGTGCCGCAATGCCAATACCACCAGCCCCACTCTAATCAAACAATAAATAGAACGGATTAGCCTCGAGCCATTCACAGCAATACCCCATCAATGGAGTCTTATCCTACCTGAACGCAAATAGGAAGGAAAAGGGAAACGCCAGGGAGAGGAGAACCCAGAATCATCAGTACACCACCACACCCATCAAAATAAGAGTCCTTAAATAGTATGGCCACTTACACCTCATTGGTCTGCCAATCACACCCCAACTGGGGCCAAAAGCAGATAGAATGCTTACCCTGCTACAGTTCACAAACAATGCAGAAAGCAATGGCTGAACAGACTGTTACTTACTTTATAGACACGCACACAACTTTAGCAAAGATAAATCGCTACAGTACTGCTAGCATCCGTCCGCTTTCCAGATCGTGTTAACTCAGTTCAGTGGGCGGGACCACTGGCCTGCGCATCCTGCCCGGAGCGCTGATTGGCTGGCAGCATGACAGGATGGATGCTGCGTCTGAGTCGACTGTAGTGTATTGCAAGGGAAACTAAGACACATGAATATAACCTGTGTGTGGCCTTTTTTACAGCCGCCCCGATATTTTCGGAAAGGAAATATCTACAATAACAAAAGGGCCTATAACCTATACCATTCAGAGTAGCTTTAATCTGGTATGGCAGGCAATCGGATGAGGCGTGCGACTGGGCGTGTGTACAACTTCTTTCCCACCTTAATTTCTGCTACTCTTACTCTGCTGTCTACTCCAGGGAATACCTTCGACACCTGGCCCACCGGCCCCAGTGCTCTGGGTAGCTGGGGGTCGACGATCAGGACGATGGTGTCACCCTGGAGGTCAGATTTCTCATCTTGCCACTTCTGGCGGGTCTGAAGGCTGGGAAGGTAGAACCCGAGGAAGCGCTTCCAGAATTGGTCGGCAAGGACTTGACTATGGCGCCATCTGCGTCGATGGATCAGTTCAGATTCTGGGTATATCACAGGAGGAAGTGATGAATCTGGCCGCCCCATGAGAAGGGAACTTGGTGTGATGGGGTCTAGATCAGATATGTCAGATGAAATGTAGCCTAGTGGCTTGGAATTCTGATCTCCACCAGCACAATGTACAGTACTTTCAAAGGTGACAGACTGGGCACCAAGTGTTGTCATCAAGGCCTGTTTAAGGGAGGGAATCTCTCTTTCCCAGCTGCCACCAAAGTGTGGAGAATTAGGGGGATTGAAGTGGAATTGTATTTGCTGACTTGCCAGCTGCCGAGGGGCGATGAAGGATGTCAATGTAAACTGCTCGGGAGGTAGAATGCTTTGATAACAGGATGCCCCATTTCTCTCATTTCTGCGAACTACTTTAACAGTAGATGGACCGAAGCAATCCATTGAATGTGTGAGTAGATGGCAGGCTTAATAAAACGTAATCTGGCTGGAGGGAGGTCTGCCATTTTTTGTACCTCAGGGTTTCTTCTCCATTTCTGGCAGTCCACACAAGTACTCTGACACTGTTTGATGGCCTCTCTGCCTCGAAGAATCCAATATTTCCACCGAACCTCGGCAAAGATTCTTTCAGGGCCTGGATGGTGGAGTTTAGTGTCATAACTCTGTATGAGCAGTTTAGAGACTGGGTGTTTTGGGTCTAGGACAATGGGGTGCACGGTATCAGGATCTAGATAAGGGCTACAGTGAAGGCGACCTCCTACTCTGATCAGCTGAGTCTTGTTGTCAAGTTCAGGGGCCAGTGTCTTTAGCCGACTGTTTCTGGGAAATGATTTACCTGCCTTTAACTGCTCTAGTTCAGAGGGGAAACACTCTTCCTGAGCTTGCTGTAGAACACTGATTTCAGCTGTCTTGTAGTCATCAGCTGTCGGAATGCCTGCCGCCCCATGACAGGCCCTGGACTCCAGTAGCTCTTTAAAAGTCTTATACTGGCTGATGTCAGGGAATGACGAGCTGGCTGTGAAGCAGGTAAGGAGGCAGGGAACTGTTTTACGAAGCTCAGGCCCTGGACTCCAGTAGCTCTTTAAAAGTCTTATACTGGCTGATGTCAGGGAATGACAAGCTGGCTGTGAAGCAGGTAAGGAAGCAGGGAATTGTTTTACGAAGCTCGTCTTCATCTGCATCCACAGAATGTTGGATTTCCAACCACAGATTTGGAGGACCTTTGAGAAAGGATGGCGCTTGGTACCAATGGCTATCTGTTCCCAGCCTACATAGGCTTTTCCCCCGTGTTATATAATCTGCTGGGTTATGAATTGATGGAACATAACACCATCTGTGCTGGTCTGTAATGGCCTAGATCTCGGCGACTCTGGTTCCAACAAACGAAAACCCAAAATCGTTATCTCTTGAATACGTTGTTACTTTATTTTATGTG
>JADLZN010005026.1:70000-100772 GCA_018155175.1 Sinocyclocheilus anophthalmus | reverse complement strand
CGCAATTTGAAGGCTAATGGAAACACAGCTAGTGAGAGAATGTTCAGTGATGGCCTAGCAACACCTTAACAATCCAGACTTACCAACAATCCAGAACACATAGCAACTACCTAACAATATCCTAACAACCACCAACATCATAGGAACCACCTAGCAAAACACCCTAACAACCATCCAGAACAGAACTGCAAACTCTTAGCAATGCTCAAGCTACCACCCACAACACAGCTTCCTAGCAATGGAGGAGCAATGCCCTACCAACAACACATAACACACTAGTAACCACCAAGGAATACCTCAACAACCACCAACATCCTAGCAACCCCCAGCAATGTCCTAACAACCACCCAGAAACAACAGCAAATTATTAGCATGGCCCTTCACTCACCAAGCAATACCCTAACAATGCAGACTAAAGGTCCTTGCACACTGAGTCCGAAATTCTCGTCCAAAATTTCCGCAGGTAAAAACAAAAATGCGACCTCACGTTGTCAATCATGTTTACACACTGTCTCCGAAACTTTCATCCGTCATAAAAAATTTGGATCCGGTTTTCTGCATTTTTCGCATCTGTAGCAAGTATTTTGAGAGGTGTTTTGACAATTCAGAGCCACCGTACAAGCGAATGGAAAAAATGGCATCTGACAAGTTGATCCACTTCATCTCGCAGCACAAAGCACTGTATGACAAACAAAGTTTAAAGCAAAGTTCTAGCAAAGTATCAAACCGAGCCACTGATATCCTGAAGTAAACTTTAAGTCACTCTGGATATTCCTGCAGCTCCTTGATAAGGAGGTGGGGACTCTCCTTCCTCTCTACGAAATCTCAGGATTGGATGGACCCAATATTTCCTCTTTCTTTTTCTCATTTAAAGAACAGAGATGACAACAAAATCATCCTCACTGCTGGAAGATTCCATTTTGTATTGTTTTATAATTTTTTTTGCAATGGATTAATAAATACACATCAGACTCAGTGGGAAAGGTTTCGGTGCATGAGAAATTTTTAGGATGACAAATACGAAAAAAAAACGCATACGAAAATTTCTGACTCGGTGTGCAAGGACCTTAATACATATGCATTTTTGACAAATAGACAGTCAAAGTCTGACATGCTACTGTCACATTTTTGGATTTTAAGAGCGCAAGACGACACAAAGTGAAGAAGAAAATAAGATCCACAAGGATGTGAAAAGGATCTGGAAGGAAATTCCCAAATGGCCGACAGCCAGATTCTGTTTGATTTCATAAATAATTTGAGTCATCGGGGACACACATTGTTTTAGGCTTAAACATGTTGTTTACTGATGCCACATGTTTGAGGGACAGACACCACTGTTAGTACACAATAAGAGCCCTTCAGGATTTGGAGAGAATGAGAATCTCACCCTAGGCTCCAATGCTTGGCATAGATATGAAAGACTTCTGGGAGTCCTTGCTGTGTTTGTGTCTATGCAGTCATCACGTGTGTGTGTGTGAGTGTGTCTAAAATGGTGCTCGTCCAAAATACCTAGAGGTGCTTTCGGTCCCAGTTGAATGATCCGCATCGCCTCAGAGCACCATCTTAGATGCATTAATGAGACACGCCTCATCAAACGATGTGGGAAATTAATCAATTCTTCAAATATGTCTTTGTCCCTGCCCACCCACACCTGTTCACCCTCAACATTGCTGCATGGGACATTCAATTATTTTAGCATTTGGTTAAAAAAATTGTTTTGATTGAGTTCGCATTTTGAAATCAGTCATTTGTAGACAAAAATGTAATTTTATTTCTCTCTTTAGGTTCAAGATTTTTGCAAGATTTTTGCAGGACTTCTCTTCATTGCACCGCGGAATACTGGTTTAAAGGGGTCATATGATGCCCATTTTCGACAAGTTGATATGATTCTTTAGGGTCTTAATGAAAAGTCTATAACATACTTTGGTTAAAATTTCTCAACGGTAGTGTAAAACAACACCCTTTTTACATTGTTAAAAACAGCTCTGTTCACAGCGACCCATTATGGTGCATGTCTCTTTAAATGCTAATTAGCTCTGCTCACCCCACCCCTCTCTTCCATGCTGTGACAAGCCGTTCTCTGAGACTGTAAACTTTAGCCGCATTCATCGTAGAACTTGCTAACTAGCACATTATTAGGAAATGGTGGATTTGCAAAGATTCATATACTCACTTATTCTGTAGGTGAGGCTGGATCATGAATGATTCGTGCGAACATAGACACATTTAGGTTGATCGGGGGGTGCATTCCCTTCAAAAACAAAAGTAATCCTCTGCGTCTTCAGCAGCTCAGATGTCGGTGTACATGACGACTGCTATGTTCATTATTACATTCAATAACAAAACACCTCAATCGCTTAGGAGCCATTCTTGTCAACACCTCCACATATACGTCCCACATATAGGAATCTGTGAACAGCGTGATCTGAGAAAGGGGTTATGATTTATAGGGCATTTTAAAAAAAAATGGTGTATTTTTATAATTATAGGGTGGTTGGTAACACCACTGGCCAAGAAACATTCATTCCACCCCTGTTCAAAACAACATGCAAAAATGAATTTTGCATCTGATGACCCCTTTAAAAGTGCAGTATGTAATATTGACAGCCAGTGGTTGAAATGGGTACTGCAGTCCAAATAATAAAAAAAAAATAGGAGAAAGTTGTAACTGGTTGTAAACTTGCAACCATAGTTGCTTTTGGGAAATGGCAATCTTGTTCATTTTGATAACTTCCATGCTGCAACCGCGCATTTTTCACAACTGGAAACCCGAGTTGTTGAAATACTATGGGTAAATGGCAGTTGGGCGGACCACTGACCAGAATAAAAACAGACATTCCGACACGGAACACAAACTTCAAAGTAGAATAACTGGCTGTACCATTGATTTTTTGAGGAACTAGTATGTGAACTTAGCGTGTTTTCTAAATATCTGCAAACATATTTTGTAATTTTTCTGCTGTAGTACAGTCAAAAAAATTACATACAACACCTTACGAACAATTTTTTTGCATTGTCTTGTATGTCCCCCTGGTGGACAGAACATGAACAGTAAAACAAGTTTACCGTAACAATTTAACAGGCTATTTATCTGAGGTGCTCCAATATAAAGCCATACACATCATCATCACATATAACTCTCCATGTGATTGTTTTTATGCCATGTTTGATCAGAATTTATTTTCCACATCAGAATTTGAGAGTCAGTGGAGAAAAAAGATGAAAGATTTTTCTGTCTTTGCCAATGGCCAAAACCCCACTCCGGCACTCTCAGTAGACTGAGGAACTATAGGAAAACAATAAACGTAATTCCATTTCCACCCGTATCCTCTGAGGTATTTGGCATAGAAAGAAAAAAGGAGATTTCATTTAGAAGTGCTAGTTTGAGTCAAGCATCAGCCTGTCGTCTCTGCATGTCTCATGTGACCTGATGCTGGTTTGGCGTGTTGTGTTGTGCAAAAAAAAAAAAAGAGCAATGTGAAATGGCAGGAAGCACACAGCATTCATCTCAAAATAGTTCAGTCAGCGTCATGGATCAATCACCAAAAATCATGCCATAAGGTTATATATAGCAATATATAGTTTTTAAATTTTCGTTCTACACAATACGGAAGCCCACTTCCACCTCATATAAAAAAAAACATGGCTTTGGTAAATCACAATTATGAGACAAAAAGTCAAAATTATGAGATACTAAGACATTATTATGAGGGGGGAAAAAAAGTCAAGATTATGACATAAAAAAATTTGCAATGGATAATGTTTGCATACCTGAAGTATAGTTTAGGCCTTAGTTATCTTGTCCTGTGCTTGTAAACAACAGGGTGTGGGGGGGGGGAATCATCATTATAACAACACATTTTAATGTGGTTCAAACAATGGAGGTGGGACCATATCACTGCTAGTTAACAGCCACGACCAGTTAGTTAATTCCTCTAACGATGCATCCTGCTAGTTAAGCAGCAAATTACATTGTTGTACAGGAAATGAAAATGCACCATTTTGGGTAGCTACCTAAACAAGACTAATTTAATGACATTTAAAGGTAACATTATCGCCCCCCAGAGGTTTGCTACTGCTACAGAGAAGCAAGTGCACTGGCCAATGCATTTGTGTTTGCGTACTTGCATAAAGTATGTTTTTGGCCTCAGTTATCTTGTCCTGTGCTTGTAAACAAGAGGGTGTGAATCAAGCTGCCCTCCTCATCCTCTCCACAATACACTTCAGCGAGCCAGCGTGGTGCCAATTAGTATGTTTGAGACAAACACATGCCCCCTTTTGATTTGAATAAAACATATAGATGGTATAAATTACAGAGGACAAAAGATTGCTGAGTGTTTGTATGTAAATGTTTAATTAACCCGTGTCTAGATGATTGTGATGGTATAGAGCACAGGTATTAACCCACTAATAGCACGAGCGACTGCAGAGGGGAGCGCGCACAGCATGACATATTAATTGGAAACAGTGTGATGTTTCACTTACATACATTAACATAACCAGTCTAATAGGATGTTTGTGTTTGTGCTTTCTCCAGCTATTCTAGGGATAATAATTCTTCCAGCAGGTTCTGTCAAAATTTCTAAGGTCCAAAAAATTAGTAAAAGTACATTCTTATTTGTATTTTACACACACAAAACTTGTTGGAACCCTGTATATAACCAAGACATTTAAGTCTATATATGCAGAGCTGGGTATATTACTTACAAATGGTTGTTGTTACTGATTACGATCACATGATGAAAACTGTAATCTAGGTTACTCATTTTAGGTCATGTAATCTGACTACTTTTAGAGTCTTGAACCGTATTGTATAAGCAAAGAGAAATAAAACTATATTCCTTTTTTTTTCGCATCAAAAAATGCATTAAACACTACATTGTATTATATGAACAGACATTAATAAACAAAAAAACAACTACGAGATTACACACCCAAAGTCTTGCAGGTTCAAAGCAATTGTGCAGGTACTTTATTTCAAAGACTTTCAGAATCAAAAGTTACTGAAGGTCACTGGATATGATGATGAAATAGTGTTTCACAGCTAGTAACTTAAGCATCATTTTTTTGTTTCATGGTTTAATTGCTTGAGAGATGCTTTTTTTCCCCTCCTTAAATTCCACAAATTTATTTACACAACATTGTGAATATAGTCCAAGCTAAATAGTATCACACGTTAGGATTTTTAGAAAGGGAAAAAAGAATTAGGGAAAATCTATAAATTATGAATAATTTACTGCCATTGTGTGCATAATATGTAATCATGTAATCCACAAAAAAGTAACTGTATTTTAAAATGTAGTATACTCTAATTACAAGTACTTAATTTTTTGGAATCGAGTGTAATCCAAATTACGTGTAATCAGTTACCACTCAGCACTGCATATATTGTATTTTGTTGATGGTGCAGTTTTCTATTTATTATAATATTAACATAAATATAAGGATCTATAACTCCTGACCACTTTTGATAACCCACAGCAGAATTAATAAGCTTAAAATGAGGTAAGCCGTATTTTCACATCTTGGGCCTCCCTAAATCACGAAGCGCATGAAGAGGGGTACGACGATTCGGTCTCTAAGGAGTATGTTGTTTTGCCTCCGAGGTATGAGTTGGGTTCAGTGAGTTTATTATTATTTTTTTATTTAATCAAAGTGTGCGCGAGTTTGGTGGAGATGGCAATTATTAGCACCAAAACCCACCGTCCTGTCCATGCGTGACTATTCCCCAGGGCAGTTGAGACGGGGGCACACGGGGCAGCCTTTCCTGCCATGAAAGGCCTGACAGAGAGTCCCCTCAAGAAAATAAAATTAATAGTTACCAAGGCTGCCTTTTAGTAAAAACTAAACTGAACATCTTCACATGCCAAATTTCTGATTATAGCGAATCGATACAAACACAAACACAAACAAAACACTTTTCAAGGACCACATGCTATTTAGTAGGCTTGCTATGCTGCGTATTCACTTGAAACTCCCAAACTTTATGTTGTTTTAAATATTTGCCTCCTCATGCTAATAGACAAACACCCTTTGACATATCACACACAATGAAAACCTCATGAATATTTAATAGAATTAAATATAAAGACTCTGCGACTTGTTTCTGCTCTCATGCTACTGTTTGCTCCCCTGCAGATAGCAACATAAAAGCTAACCTCAGCTAGTCACAGAAAACACTGCGCTTTGAGTCCGCTATTCTGAGCGAGCGGAGCAAAATAAAAACAGCTAGCGCTCGAAAACTTCATTTTAAAGTCAACACAGGTATATAAAGGAACCAAGATAAGTAGATTTGAAAATAAAATGATGACAGAAAGCTAAACAAACTCCTCCCTTATTGAGTAAACATGTGTTGACAACACCGTCACCGTGGCTCGTTTCCCGCGCTTTTCAAGGTGGCCTATTTCGCCTGTTCTTAATGTCAACAATCTGATAAGTATTAAAAAGTGGTCTAATGATTAGAAATTAGACGACGTGATCAATTATTCATACCTATCACGAGCTCAGCCTTCCTAAACAATTACAGTTTTGCCCGCGCCAAGTGCTTCCCGCTATATTTCTGAGCGCTCAGGGAGACAAGGTGACGTGGGAAGGCACTGTTTGTGGGAGGAAGGATGAACCCCGAGGAGATTTTCACGGAGAGAAATGATACGCTCTTTTCAGAGCCGTCTCGGAAGTATGCGAGAGATCATATTGTCAAGTCTTTGCGCGTCATCTTGCTTCTTTTGTTTTCTCCTCGCATTCAAAATAATCCCCCAAGCCTACAGCAATCAGAGCAGCGCACGTCCGATTGAGACGGGAAGCATCGAGGATGGGGTGAGTCTCTGGTCCCGTGCACCGGGGAAAGTGACAGGCTGTCTAATTGGGACTAATCAAGCAACTGGGTGCGCGATCAGAAAAGAAGCGACATTGACCCACAGAAATAGGTACCGCCGTAGGCTGCGTTCATATAACAGTGCTACTGCATATTAGATCCACCTGCCTCATCTCTTTGGTCAATAACAAAAAGGAGAGAGAGAGAGAGAGAGAGCCAGAATGCGGAGAAAAAGATGCGTGAACAAGAAGCCACGCTTGACAAATTTTCTCCACCGCACAGGAAAAAGGAGCCCGCGTTTGCATGGTAAAATGCTACTATTCTTTTTTATTCTTTCACTCAGAGCTATTGCTTTGAATTAAAGAGGAATCTTTGTTAAGAATGAGAAGGAACAGAATCAAAAATTCATCAGAGAGAGTTCGCGATGGGCTGAGGAGAATGTATTTTTGTGCTGGAACCAACATTTGCGAAAGTTCCATCACCTTAAGCAATTATTAGCGGTGCTAGTTTGACATGCTCAAGAGTTGTCAACAACTGACTTTAAACAAAGTACAAAGCAGAAATAAACAGAGCCTGGGGCAAAATTAACTTGGGGACCAGCAGCCCTATGAATTATAAATGGCTATCCATTTACCACTGCGAATGGTGATACCAGGAGGCCTCGTCAGTGCGGAATACAGCTGGGAAGGGTGTGAAACAAAGCAGGAAGAGAGAAATCGAGCCAAACCCTGTGTTTTTGTGTGTTGTAAAGATGGCAAATGAATGACCCTCGCTGAGTGGATTAACTTTCCTTAACTATGGCCCACTTTTCTGAATATCTGCTGGGATGTGCAGGTTGTGCAGTGACATGTACGTAACTTTAAACTATTTCTACAATCTATTTATTCACTTGCTACAATTATGTTCATGGCTATATCAGGGCTGAAACGGTGTGTTTTTGTGTTAAATTTGGACCAAATCAGACAGACCAAACTAATTTTGGCCCAATTTTTAACCTATTTTTGGGCTAAATGAAGGCCATGAAAGGTTGACTTGATTTAGCCCAAAAACATTTTGACGTCTGGTGCTGGGTGGGAGAAGACTGCATCCATTTATTCACATTATGGGCTCTATTTTAACTCTATTTTAACACTGAGACTTTCAAATTGGTGCAGTTAAAATGAACTTAATAGCTCTCATGACAATTTTACAAAAAAGCATGTTAGATGATATAATTACGCAAAATACAATCCAGAATTGCCTGTGTAATTGCACTGCCAAAACGACTTCCTAATGAGTTTTAATTACTTAAAGATTTTTTTTATTCGCTTTCCAGTATTTTTTAAACTTTTTTAGATTTTAAGTGACAATCTGCCAGAGCAGTAATACAGAATACACTTATATTCAAGATATTGCACTATATTCAGTGTTCTGTTGTTGTTAAGAAAATTAACAACTCACCCTTTACTGTTTGCATGAAAACTCTACCACCAAGAACACACTAGCAACTGCATATAGCAAACATGCATGGCTCATTTTTTCTTCTGAAAACGTAAAAATCTAATTGTACTATTAAATGTATTCTGGTACTGTAGATCCTATGATTAAATTAGCTGTTGATTGTGCTTTACTTTTTATTTATTTATTTATTGTGTATAAATCATTCACTTACAGTATACACTGGCCTTCTGTATCTACAGTGAAACATTTGAATCATCTTATTTGCAGGTTGATCAAGAAAGGTTCGCACCTCTAGAGGTTCAGATTTATACTATGAAAGAACACATACCTTCAGAGCATATCACTTTTCATTTAATCTCAGGATACAGCAGTGGCCCATATATTGACCCCTGCCAACAAAGAACTGGGAGAAGACTCGCCCCCAAAGGTGGATCTCTTAAGATATGAAGCCAAAGTGGCCAACATTGATAAAAGCTATCAGCCGATTCGACAAGGGACCTGTGACTGCAGGAGGGTGAACGACTTGATTGGCACCAGGGATAGAAGTTGAATTCCCAGTTTTCCATCCCCGCAGAACTCTACCAAAGGCATTTTAGGCCGACCAACCATATCCTGAGACATCTCATTAATGGGGAAAAAGTGATCCAGGAACTAAAGAATGTGTAGCAGGTAATCCCAGCTGGCATGTAGCAGGAGGCTTTTTACATAATTTAAAAGTGAAACTTTCATATCAGACAATTCAATTCAAAAGTGAACGGATTTATTCGGCCTGACTGTCTGTGGAGAACGAAACCCATCCCTGATGAAAAGCCAAATCTTTTTTTTGCTACACCTCTGCAAACTTCAAAAAGGCTGTAAATACAGTCGGTACAAAAAACACGAGAAAAAAAACAACGAAACTTCTGACTTCATTTGAAGCAAACCCAACATTTGCTCTCAAAGTAATGAAGGATCAACAACCAACTACTACGATCGACGGGTCTCGGTAATTACTGTACGTTTCCATGTGCACATAATCGCATTACGATGCGTTATTGATTTATCATTATTCTGTTTAGTTTCCTATCTAAAAACACAACCCATCTTCAAAAGTAGCTGTGATGCTCCCTGTGCCGTATTATTTGAGGTGACTTGAAATAGTGTTGTTGTGCAAGTGACGCGCACTTAAACAACAAACCCTAAAGGTGTTGTTTTGGAAGTAAAAATATCTCAGGTTTGTTTTGAATTAAAAGTCGCTGCAAAAATAAATAGTAGAAGTAAACAGCATTAACAATTGTAACGGCATTACAGTGTCCTAGATCGTATTTATTTATTTATGATAAATTCATGAATGCCTTGGTGTCTTTGACAGTGATTAGTGGCTTATAATATGTCTCAAAAAAACAAAGAGACAGGCCAAGACATCGGTCAAACCAATGTGCCGCATAAACCAGAGCGTCTTTGTAGACACCTAATCGTCTGTTGTGCCTCCGAGACACAAAGATGGAAGGTTTGAAGACCAAAAGGCGCTCTTGTATTTTGCATATGCATAGGGAGGGCCCAAGCATGAGTGACGGCCGTCATCTTACAGTCATTTTGTTCATAATTAAAATGAACACTTTGTTCTATTATCCATGAGAGAACGTGTGATATCGGACTACCACCCTTTCTTTGGTCAAACCTGTCAAATGCCTCTCCACACTTGAAGGGATGCTAACTCTACGACTCCACATCAGGTAATTACCACTACATACTTTACATCGGCTTTGGGCAGCTCCCTGAGGTATTTGCATTTTTATGTATAATTGGCCCCAAACATGGCAGTTTGATGCCATGAGGACTACAGAGGAGGACCACGGGAGGGACAGATGGTGAAACGTCATAGCGAAATGCAGCGTTCTTCATTCATCTGTGCTTCGCTTGTGCATGAAAGCACACGATGCTGTCGCAGAGCTCTTTTTGATTGATTATTCAAAACAAAACTCCACAGCACGGAGCCCAGCGTTGAGCCACTGAGAAGTACTCAAATAGAAAAGGAGAGCAGAGGTCTGAGGAGGGTTTTTTTTTTTTTTGAAGAGCTGAGTAGCCAACGGCGAGCGTATCCTCATGCTTTTAGATCCTGTTTTAATCTTTCCCCTGCTTTTAATGATCTGCTTCCTTTCCTAGAGTTAAGTTCTTCACATATCAAGTTCTTGCCTTTGCAGAGTGCTTTGAAATGAAATGTAAGCATATATTTATTTTTATAGTTTAAAGAACTCAAGGTCTTGGCAGAAATACACATTTCAGCACTGGAACTAGCCAAAGAGGCTGCAACTACAAGCTTTCTTAACCTTTACTGGACACTTTTAATTATTTCTCAATAAAATTGCAGAGCAATAAAGCTGAAGCATGTAATTTCTGTGTCACCAAAAATATTGGACTGACAAACAAATAGAGAGACAAGTAGATTAGGCGTTAATGACGGTTAAAAAAAATTTCTTTCTTGTATGCACATTTTCATGGTTAAAAGGTGCATTACGAACCCACATTGTCAAATCAAACTTTGGTGAGGAATTATCTTCCAGGTTTTTTTTAGGGTTTAGTTTGATCTTTATCTCCCAGTGACACAATTCTGTGAATCTTCTTTCATTCGATTCAACCATTGATTCAGTTCTGTTGAGTGACAGGGTATAGACAGTAGGGTGGGCGTATTATTGAGTAAATTCTACACTGTCAAATCAAAAAAAAAAAAAACGATTAGACTAAATGTGCCCTTTGTCATCAGCTCATCAATACGATGCATCAAGATTGCTTCCCACTGATTCATTCAGTGACACTTCTGTAAGTTCCATTGTCCAGTTGTGGCGTTGGTATTATGTAATTTTTACAATGGAAAAAAACAAAAAGATTAGACGAAATGTGCTCTTTGATCAGCTCCATCAAACGATTCAGCAGAGTCGAGTCACGATTCTTCAAGTTTGACCATTTCTGTAAATTATATTGTTTACGCAGTAGGTGGCATAATGCGTCATTTTTAACAACTATTCAAAAAAAAAAAAACAGGATGTAGACGAAATGTGCCTTTGAATCAGCTCTCAAAAATACAGATTCATGCAAGATTTAGGAATGGCGATTTCATGTCAGTGACCCTTCTGTACGTACACTGTTAGGGGCCATGTAGGTGGCATATTTATTGCACTTTGATCAAAACTGGGACACCAAAAAAAAAAAGAGATTAGGACTAAATGTGCCCTTTGAATCAGCTACATCAAATCGATGTCATCCAGATTTATTCCCTGATTCATCAGTGGGACCCTTCTGTACAGGTTACAGTGTATCGTATGTGGCCGGTGGTTATAGTATATTTTACAAATGAAAAACAAACACAATTAAAAAACTAAAAATGATAGACGAAAGGTGCCCTTTGCCATCGTCACCACCCCCCCCCCCCCCCCCCCCCCCCCCCCCCCGCCCCCCCCCCCCCCCCCCCTCCCCCCCCCCCCCCCCCCCCCCCCCCCCCCCCCCCCCCCTCCCCCCCCCCCCCCCCCCTGTCCCCCTTCCCCCCCCCCCCCCCTCCCCCCCCCCCCCCCCCTTCCCCCCCCCCCCCCCCCCCCCCCCCCCCCCCCCCCCCCCCCCCCCCCCCCCCCCCCCCCCCCCCCCCCCCCCCCCAAGGAGTCATCAGTTGTCATGATGCATTCAGTACCTTCGGTAAGTACCATTGTTACTCCAGTATGTGGCGTGAATTATTACGTCATTTCTACAACTGAACAAAAAAAAACACCGATTAGACGAAATGGGCTCTTGGAACAGTCTCAAAACGATGAACCAGATTTATTCACTGATTTAATTCGTCCCTTTTGTAGTTACATTGTGTTACGCCAAGTAGGTGGGAGGTATTATTGTGTCATTTTTAACAAAACTATCAAAAAAAAAAAACGATTAGACGAAATGTTGCCTTTTGAATCAGCTCATCACAAAGATGCATCCATATTTATTCATGATTCATTCGTTACCTTGCTGGAAGTTAACATTGTATCAACACGCAAAAGGGTATTATACTAATGGCATGCCCTACAAAAATTCAGGTCTTATAATGTTTCACAAATGAACCAACAGAACAGATTAAAAAATGATGTAAGTATTTCAGTCACTTTAAAAGGGACGGTCAAAAACAAAAACACACCACAACACACACCACACACACACAATAAATAAATTGTGCCAAGAACTGACAAACATCTTCCATAAAAGTAAGAGATACACCCTTTTTCCTCAGGCCCCCCAACAGCAAACTGATACTACTCAACTTCTCTGGCACAAGAATGAAATATTTATACTTATTCATAAGAATAAAAGAATAAAAAGAATTAAAAAACACTATCAAAAATGAAGGTGAACTGCTACGCTATCATTATTATCAGCCAAGCTGTTAGTGTCTGAATTTCAAAGCATCTCTTCTTGATTTCCCAGTGTCCCATACATGCCCATGGAGCTCTGGTCCTCTTAAAACATGTTTATAATGAAGGAACTTCATAAGGTATCTGTCTAATGTTATTAGCATGTTTGGCCTTTTTATCCTACCTGCCCCCTCAGGCTCCAAGTACACCTGATATCTCTCTCCCATTGCCCAGCAATACTTCAAAAACTAACCCTTCAAAAAAGGGTGGAACAGTTAGCATATTCCAAAAAAAAAAAAAAGAAGCGTAGGCCATGATTAAACATGGGGATCACAGTACGTAGAAATGAAAATTTTAAAATGCCCATGTCTTGGATCTGTGGAGTCATTAGCATTGTTACAAAAGATCAAGATGAGAGAGAACAAAATGAGATTCACTAGTACATGAGTGCTGATAATAAGCCAGAGATTTCATATTCAAGAAACTGCAAATGACTAATTGCATTCATACAAAGCTTTGATTATAAGCCTACTGTTATCTTTCTATTTATATTACATATAAACTATCATATACTACATTATATACAATTATCTTTAAATACACTACCATTCTACCAAATTTGAAGTAAGTTTTGAAAAATAAATGTAATATTTAAAATTGATCAAAAGTAAAGACATTTAAAATGTTACAAAAAAAACTTCTATTCAACTGGTAGTGTAAGATATGGGCTTATGTTGTGATATTTGACGGGTGCTGATTTTTTTAGAACAAAAGGTCTGCGTTGTGGCGCTCCAGACAGGTATGTGAGCAAACAAAAGACAGAATGGACATCTTTGCACGAAAAAAACTACAATAAGCGAGTGAGGTGCGGAGTGAATATGTCTTATTAGACGGGTAGGACTAACCGCCAGGGCGCTTGTGAGCGGTTTTTGTACTCTTTTTGTGTTGGGTAAATATCATGGGCATGTTATATTTACAAAGAGTGTAATAGACCCCAAATTCCATGATTAGTTGGGTATTTTTGCCGTGCTGGACAGATAAAAGTAGTAGTGTGTCATTACCGCTCGGGACAGGAAAAACAAAACTGGGTGAGGCTCTGTTTTTTCCATATTTAACTGGTGGGGGTTTGATGATTAATGAGAAGCAAGAACGGTAAATGAGATTTAAAGACCACAACAAAATCCAGCCCAAACACAAAACAATTTACTTTCAGGGTTTGGGTCATATTTCTATTGAACAGAATTGACCAACAAAAACTAGATATTCACCAGCATGAACTGAGGGAACGAATACAGTCAAATGCCCAAATACTTTAGAGTAAATTTCATGGGAGTTGATGAGCCTAATTAAGGGTTTTTGGCACTATGGTCTTATTGTGAGTTCTGATTGGTGGCATTCTCTGCTAGGTAATCATGGCCTAGGTAGTTTTTTGTGTAAGAGGAATTATGTGTAGAAACAGTTTTTTTATTCCAAGGGAGTTGAAAAGAAGCAAGCATCGTGCTTCACACAGCATTCCCATCATAACAACTCAGAGGGTTCTCTATAAAGGTTTGTGAATTTGATGTTAAATGGAGAAAAGATTTATGGTAATTGGAAAAACTAAATAGAAACAAAAATAATAATTGACGAGTCGTTTTTGCCCATAAATCTTTAGGAAATTGGTTGAAAACCCTTATTGTTGCCCCTTTTTTTTGGGGGTCACTGGACGAGGGGGCTTGGCTGAAAGGCAGACTTTTCAACTAAGCTATTGATACACCCCAGGGGACTCGATCTGGTGATTACCAAAAGGGCAAGGTTCCAAAGATGAGGGTGGAGATTGGGGAGGTTGGCAGGGGTGCTGGACCAGCTGAAACTGGCCAGAGGTAAGCAGTTGAGCTTATACTTGGCGTCCTCCTAACTTACATTTCGGAAACTCATTAAAAAAAAAAAAATTTTGGTTTTTTTTTTTGAAGAGACAGCCGTCTTGAGTTTACGCCACACCATCTGAAAAGCACACCTGACAGTGTGTACCATGGATAGAATCAATGAAGACATTTTCAAAACAGAATACATTCCAGCTACTTGGTTTAGGAAAGTAAAGCTATTGCTAGTTAGAGACGGTTGGTATTTATATTTCATTATAAAGCATTTAATTGAACAAAAAATACACTTTTTGGGGCGTGGAAATCTGCTACAGGCTAATTTTGTCAACTTTTAGGGAGCAAGCTGGCACGACAAATCTCTAAAATTGACTTAGTTGTGTTCATTGTCTATGATATGGACAAGGCAATATTTTGGTGACATCTTCTGTGATTACCTTTATTCGTACATCATAAAAGTGTATTTTCATGCCGATTTCCGTCATATGAAACAGCCATAAGAGTTTTCACGAGTAGAAGACACTTTCTGCTGTCTCCTCCTGACAGTTTTCTGAAAAGAGCAGAAGGGAAACATGTGTTTAAACCCATTTCTTTCCATTTCCTCTGGGTTCTCCAGAGAACGAAGAGCTGGTAGCTCTTTTGAAATGTGCTGGTTCAGGATCAGTGTGTGTATCCCAGGGCAGCACTTTGATCAGTCCTCCTCCAGACTTCACCTGCAGGTGATGCCGCCCGTGTGTTGTGGTCTCATAAGCACTCCCATCCCATCTAGATGAAGCAGAGTTCTCCTCCAAACACTCAACCTGCCGGCTTGTGCTTCTTTAAAGTTCATCATTAAATGTTTATTTACTGAAAAAAAGAACTAAAATCTCCATTACAATATTAGGGTGCTGTAGGTGGTTGCCAGAACATTGCTATGGTGTTTCAGAGCAGTGTAGGACATTGAATTTTAGCATGTTGATATGCAGTTGCTTAGGTTTTCGGTTGTTGAGGTCTTCTCAGTGTTTTTTTAGCTTTTAAAGGTTCACCCAAAAATGAAACTTCTGTCAACATTTGCTCACCCCCAAGCTGATCCAAACGTGTATGACTTTCTTTCTTATGCAGAATGCAAAAGAAGATATTTTGAAGAATTCTGGAAACCAAAGTTTTTTCCAAATTTCTTCTTTTATGTTCCACAGAAGAAAGAAAGTTTTGGACCAACATGAGGGAGTTACAAATTTAAATTTTGGGGTGAACTATCCCTTTAACACACAACTTCTAGCTGATGTGTAGACTTTCAGCAATGCAGTTCTGCGCACCCTTCTCTGCTTTGTGTTTCTCAGGTGGGGGAAAAGGGCACCACGCCTGCTAGCAGCCAAGAATAAAGAAGACAGTCAAATATTCTCGCATATTTTGTGTGATGGCTGTAGGCAAGGAACCGTATTTTGAGACACGTTTCCATTGCTGAGAGCAGCACAAGGGGGGTCAGTCTGTCCAGGCTACGTTTAAGGGTGCTTACAAAGCTCTGAGAGAGTTTGACGTATAGAAATGCGTTTTGAGGAAGTCAAATGGAAATGACCCAGCAAAATGGGTTTCCAAAAATTGGTAAATGGATGTCTACATCAAAGTGTATTGGAACAACTTTTGGTCGCGTGAAGTACAACTTTCACAAACCCTTGTGCTTTCCCTTCTATGTCCTTGCAACGTACCTTCAAGAACATTGTGCTTTCAAACGTACCGACTGCACGCTCCTCAGCCGAATCAAACCAGTCAAGAATACAGTGAGCCGAGTGTGCGTTAAAACAACTGCTTGTGATAAAGATATTTTTTGTCTCTTCCTTTTTTATCTCACCTCTTGATGTCTCTGATATTTTCTTCTTCAAAGCTGTAACGCTCTACCATGCCCTAGGGTTAATTAACATGTACCAAACACTGAGCGATCAGAGAGAATCCAAAAGCTCCATAGGTTAAGTGTCACATGGGAAACGTGTTGTCAGCCATGGATTCCTCCCACCCAATCCCCTTGTTCTTTTCAAAGTGTTGTGATAGAGCAAGTAGCAAATAATTAACAGATACTTTTCAAAACTTATGAAAAAAAAAAGAAATAAGGTATTTTTGGATTCAAACTTTGACATCTTGCTCCACTGACTTGCTGAGTAGAGGACACAGCAGTAATATATGATTTTTGTATAGGTCATAATTCATAATTATTTAAAATAATGACAATAATACTTGGAGTTGGCCAGGATGCTGTGAATTAATAAAAAGGAACAGTAAAAAATTTCTGCTACACAAAAAAGTTATTCTTCTTCAAAATACCACGGTGTTCTTTTGACAGTCTTTTTCTAGTTCACAAGGATTCTGACTTATTTATTCACGTTCTGAAAAAAAAATATATACATCATGTTTTCAACACTGATATCATAATACGAACAACGCTTTCTTGAAATCAAGCAAATTTGCTGAATATTAGGATTTCTGAAGGATCGTGTGACACTGAAGAAATTTCAGCTTTGCATCACAGGAAAAAATTACATTTTAAAAATATATTAAAATAGAAAAAAGTTATTGTAATAATGTCTAATATCACCCAGCATGATCTTCTTTTTCTGTATTTGACCAATTACGAATGGCAGTCTTGGTGTGCATAGGTGCCTCAAAAACCTTAGAAATCTACCTTTTAGTACCATCATTTTAATTGTATAACCAGTATTGCGTGTAGCAGCCCGCCTGTCATAAATAATGGTATTTTTATAAAACAATGTCATATTGTACAACCGTTCGTATGGCAATAAATTGTATTTTAGGGAGGGTTGGATATGTACACTTTTGTTGCCTTTTGCTAATCGTATGTATGTACCCTTCCCAAATTGTATAAATTCGTACCGAAATGGCCTACCCATAATCCTGGCCTAAAACCGACGGTCAATGAGGCCTAGAGGAAAATGTACAACATCCCACGGGTGAGGTCATACCGAATCATAAGAAATGGGCCACCTGTAATTTTAAAACGTATTACAGATTGGTTGTATAGTATCGTGCTATTGCTACTTGCTCTGTCATCCTAAAAAATTAAAGAAAAAAAAACTTGGTCTCTCTCTTTATTTATTCCTTCCCTTTCTAGATTGTACTTATGTGGAACATGCCCTGAACCTTGGTACTTTCCCGAGCACTTCCTGTGTCTGTTTGCCTCTTTAAGAAGAATCGCTTGTAAGTAGCTTTGGATAAAAGCGTCTGCAAAATGACTAAATGTAAATGTAAGCTAGCTACACAATCAAAAACCCTCATTTTTGACATAGGACATTTTTTGACAGCCACACTAGTGCTGCAAAGGCACTGAACCATTGACTAGACAGCTACTTTCACACAGCAGCAGAACTCAGTTGTCAGTCCAGTTTGGAGCTAAACTGTTGTAGCTTGTAGTAAGTGTGGTAACATTCACACACAATTAGATTAGAAACCAGAATGACAACTGAATTCTACAACTGAACTGACTCCCTAAATTTAAAAGAGAGCATGTGTAATACATAAATATATTCTTTAAAAAATAAATGACCAGTCAAAATGACTGAGTCACAAAGTCACGAAGCGAATATATTATGAAGCGAATATATTACGCTCTATATTTTGCATCCTGTAAAGAACTCCAGCAGATCAACAGCGATAAGAAGATCTTCAGGATTGTGTGTTATACAGGTAAAAACGAAATGTTCTTCAGTGGACTAATTAATAGCAGTACTCTCCTCTCTCACTGGCTTGCGGCTGACATTTGGTTCATGCTTGAGTGGATGTGGGGCCGACTTCCATCTTTTGCACGACAGGACTGCAGTGTATGTGTGTGTGTGTGTGTGGGAATGGCTAAAGCAGTCTAGCGCATGGCCTCACAAGGACACTGGCGACGGCCCGTCTTCAGGAGACAGGATTAAGGTAGCGTGACAATCGTGTATTAAAAGCACTTTGGCCCAGTCCAACTGCATTCACAGGTTAGAGGTTCAATGGCAGATGGTAAAATTCACACATGCAGAAACACAAGGAGACTTTCGACACTGAAAGTGGGAGGTTGTGTTTTTCTTTATAAAATTAAATATGCGTATATTAAATAATATAAAAATACAATTTTAAATGAATGTCTATTGCAAAATGTATGTTGACAATAAATGAAACTAAAATATCTTATAATATTTAATAGTCTTTTGTTACCAAATTATTATACTTCTTAAGTTTTCAGCTGTTTTTTTCTAATACAAGATTCGAGGCACCTTTTCGCATAACAGTAATGTGACCCTGGCGCACAAAACCAGTCATAAGTAGCACGGGTATATTAGTAGCAATAGTCAACAATACACTGTATGGGTCAAAATTACATAAATTGTTTCTTAGCCCAAACATCAATTTAGTAATCATATTAAGTAAAATCATATTAAGTAAAGATCATGTTCCATGAAGATATTTGTATTTTCCTAGTGATAATAATAAAAAAAAACTAATTTTTGATTAGGATATATGCTTGTATAAGAAACTTCATGTGGGACACTTTAAAAGCGATTTCTTCAAATTTGATTTGTTGAACCATCAGGTATATGGATTTTCATAGGTGGCATTCGGCCAAAATATTGATTTCCTATCCTAAAAAACAAAACCATCAATGGAAAGCTAATTTATTCAGCTTTCAGATGATGTATAAATCTCAATTTCAGAAAATTGACCCCTTATGTTCACAAGTGTTATGCAAAGCATGATTTATTAAATTAATAGGATGACATATCTTATGCTGAATGACCTGTGAGATTTTATGAAATTTACCCTACCTTTTTCTACTAATATTGTCTGTTCAAAAGTTATTCTCAATATCAAGACCCATTTTAAAAGGACTGAATAAACAAAAAACACTGCGGCCATCTAGAAGCAAACGTGTTTTCCAGCCTCCCCTCATTAACCCTGAATCACTCAGGAACAGTATCTGTTTTATAGTGAAGAAGCTGGTATTAATATGCAACCTCCCGTAATGTTTGCCTTAACCGGTTCTCAAGAAGTTACGATTACAAATATCTTGTGTGTACACAGTCGCTGGCTTGTACAAACAAGCCGGAGAGTCGTGGCAGCTGAACAGATGATTAGAGCCACTTCACGGGCAATCATGATTAGCTCCGTTGGCTTTGCGCCACCTTCCCACCTTCCGCCACTGACTGCACCGCATGACCAGCACACACCAAACTGAAAAGTAACCATGAATTTGAGTGCCAGAATGTGGTAAATCTTTCACACTACTGGATGTAGATGATCAGTTATTATTCTTGACTGATTTAACAGAAAAATGAATGAAACATAAATCACAATTAAAAATGTTCATGATGTAAAGTAAAATGTTTTATAAATCAATTTTAAAGTGCTTACATGTGGCATACCCTTACAAACGCAATGTGGTATCCTATGTGTTTTGTTTTCTAACAAAACAAAACGTTTTCAATCTTATCGGGGACTTATTTACCATTATTATCAAAACTGATTTACTGCCTTATAGTATTATTATTATGGTTTAATTGTTATATTTTTGTTTTCATTTTAGTTTAGGTTTTAGTAATTGTATGCACTTTTGTGACTTTTATTATTATCATTTTTGAAATATCTCTAGAGACCTTTAACTTGTTTATTTCAGTTTTAGTTTAAGTCATTTTTGTGTAGTAAAGTAATCAATTAAACTCTTGGAAGTTTTCATATAAGAAATTGATTTATTCGCTTTATTTTAAACTTATGTGACAATAAACAAAACACTGTGGCTATAACATGTCCAAGTGGTATAAACTGTCAGTAAAAGTTCATGACAAATTTTCTCTAAAATCCTTAGATATCATAATCATTCTATTCAAAAACAACATATGTTTCAGTAATACCATTTGACATACTTACTGACCATGACAATTGTGCCGGTATACAGCGTTCTCTATTATGTTTCATTGTTTTGTTCTCATATGACAACAAAACGGTTTCCTTGATGTTCGCGAAACAACAGACTTGGATTAAGCGGACAAACTTTTTTTAAATATATAATATGTTTAAATATGAAACAGTTCAAAATAAAAAAACTTTTCCCATGATTTTTTTTTCCCATTTCGATCTCAGAATGGCTACATCACCTTAACATTTATGGCATTAAACAGAATATATGTTGATTATAAAAAGGGTCTATTGTAAAAATGGATTTATGGACTATATATGAATATAGCATTTTGTTCAGCCTTTTGCAAAATGTCAACCAGTCCAAACAACACTTACAGACTTCTCTATTGTTTTGCAAACCTTTGGAAAATAGACTCTTTTCTCCAAGTCTTCAGTGTGCAGTAATGCTGCTATAGCGCTGCTCGGGGCGTGAAAATAGGCTGAGGCAGAGCGAGCTGGAGAAGGAGAGAGGATGAGCCCAGGCTTTGCCACAGGGAGATCTCAAAGCGTCAGCGCACAGGGGAGAAAGACGGGGCTCCCTGTAGCAGCCCTCAAACAGACAGGCCTAAAGCTTTACATACTGCTGATCACACTCACTGTAAGAATCCAGCGATCCCGCCCTTTCTTTGTTCAGCACATCAAGATAACTTAGTGTTTCCAGCCATTTTCTTTGGTTAAAGTAGTATATTTTGGTTTCCCGGCACTGTGTTAGTTAATATATTTGATGGAGCTCTTCAATTAATAGATATGCAAACAATTTTTTGTGTGTTTTTCTATTACACCAGCAAATACAGTTATTTTACAATATACACTACACATTTCCTTATGTGTCTACTATTCTTGCTGTATACTGCATACTAATAAGTAAGGCAGCATAATAACCAAAATGTAAACTATAACACTTGACTCATTTATATTGGAGTTTGACATTAGCATGTTGCAAAGCTAATGACACTATACTCACATAGTATTTTAGTGTAAAATCAAATTTTAGTAAAAAAAAATACATGATATTTTAGCTGAATACAATTAAAACATTTCTCTTCACTGTCCGCCATTTTGAATGTTTTGTTTTTTCACAGAGCCCCTCAAAGTGCACTTTGGGATTTTCTTATCCACAAGGAGTGTGAGTTTAAGGAAAGGAAGCATAATATCGCTATCTATATTTTAGATTCTGAAGTCAGCATGAAATGAAAAATGAATCAATTTTCCCTTTTACTGCATCTTTAAAAAAGTCTGTCTATGGACTCCCAGTTTAGCTGGCTAGCTTAAGTTAGTTAGATACTGTAACTACACCCATTCTTGCTCTCTTTATAACCATTTAAAAATAGACAAATTCAAACAATTTATTTTTTTTACTAATAAAACAATTCATACAATTATTATATTTTAGTAGCTATTCCACTAGTAGCTCTTAAAAGCATTACTGCCCTTCAATAAGTCCGATTGACCAAGCAAAGTTACCTGTTTGTGAAGTTGGAAGATGATGATTTGGAAGGTCAAAACACTAATCTATAATATAAATAACATCACATAATGTATTTATAATCAATATAAAGAGAGCAAGTTTGTAGCGAATGGCGTAAATCTAATCACTCAACCTCCACGGTTTGCATCTTGTTATGTTTCTGAATTACCATTGAGCAAAATAAGAATGCAAACAGATAGCTAATTTCCACATTTTAACTTATAAATGACGAAAATGCATCCATGAGTAATTAATTAAAAGCAGCCAGCAACATTAGAGACAGATAGGCCATCAGTGTTTTTCAGTCCTAGCCTTTGCCGTAGTGACAGAATGACTTCCTCTGTTGTCTGAGTTTGAGCCTCATAAAAGGAAGCTGTCATGACAACACCAAAGGCACCAACCTCGTCTTCCCATCCAGAGAGAGCGTCTGCTGGAGACGGGCCACCTCTCAACACGTCAGTCCTTCAGCAGAGCCCGTCTGCCCAGAGGGTAGAGTACAGAGACTGGGGTCGGTGTTTACCAGACGCACCGCTGACTACACCACTAATGAACCCACGGGACAGCCGAGACCTCCGAAATAGAAAATAATGAGAATTAAGGAAATATTAATCAAACTCTGGTGCTCTCAGACGGCTTGTGTTTTAGGTAGCTGGTGAGGATGCAGAGTAGCTCTTCTGGCCTAGCCTGTGGAAATACAGTTTTCCAGAGAACAAGACAGCAGCAAGACTGCTAGCTGGAGGACATGGGATCACACATGCACACAAATATACTGATAAGCATGCACACTATGTCCCATTATGGCTAGGAACTTCCCCAGTCTAGTCCATAATTAAATACCCAGCACTGCACAAGTAGTCAGGCAGGCCATGGGCATCAATACAGACGACAAGAGAGGACAAAATCTGTATTACACAGCTCCTTATTCATGAGGACCGCCGTCTACTAGTGTCTGAACAGCTGTGTTCTCTTAAGGGGCATTCACACAGAGAACTGTAGCGACAAATCAACCGGGTGCTGTTTCATTGGCTACTCACAGAATAGCATACTAGCATACTATGCTCACTATTGCCACAGCAGTATTTATAAAGTTTTCTGAATGTAGTAGATAATTGCGGAAGGATCTACATTTGCCAAAATGAGAAGTAGAAGATCTTGCTGCACTTAATACTGCTTCCCACAATTCAATGCACTTGACACGACCTGAACTTAACTGAAAGTAATAGCCTATCTGCGTCCACAATTTCTAACATGCCTGTACGCAAGACTACTGCTAGTAGTCAGTATACAGCATAAACTGCGAAGTACTCATGAAGTAATTAAGCTAGTTTTTAATTTTTTACATTTCTGGCAATATTTTGTCTCACGACATGAGTGAAATTCAATACATTTTTAATGTGTAAACTAGTGTGTGTATACAGTACGTTACAGTCCGTACAGTGCACTAATGGGTTTGTCCAGAAGATGGCAACACTTTCACATTTGAAAACAGAGGACACAAAACAACAACAAAAACAAGTTACTAGAGACTTGTTTATGGGGAATTAAGCATTACCTGCAACTCTTGTTTAAAACAATGGCGTGCAAGTTTTTTTTACCCTGAAATATCAGGCTCAAAATCATTGATGATAAACTGACTTCTATCAAGGCGAATTTCAATTACGACAATGCACAAACCCAGTTGAGAGAAAACATTCTCAGAACTTTGCCTATTGGAAAGGTTATGTTAAAGTTATGAACAAAGGTTTATCCAGTAACACTGACAGAATGTTCATAAGTTATTGGTCAAATGTTTGTAGAACATCAGCACAAAACCCTTTTTTATCCTTCGTTTTTGTTAGTTGGATATGGTTGCTAAAAAGTAGCCTACAAATACATTTTTATCAGTCATAACTTCTGAAGAGAAAAAGTGCAACTGGACAAGGATGAAACTTTCTAGTGTGTCGAGCTGCATGTGTTTGCTCACGCTATCAAATGGAGGATAGGCCTACTTTGAAAGGGTTTTGTTCAGATAGGAAAACGCTAAGATTTTGCGGCGAAGATTTAAGTATAGCAAACTTAAAATGTCGCGACCGAGGCTAAATTTGCAATAGTATAGCAAATTACCTTAACTAAACCTATAAAAGGTAAGAATAAACATGCAACAAATAAAGTAGCGACGCGAAGACGGCATAACTTGATACATTTTCATGGCGTGCTGAATTTTGCTGCTTAAATCACTGTTTGTGTGAACGGGACGATACGAAAACAGGCCTCCATATTATACTGTTTTCACTCACAGACAAATCCCCTTCGCTGAACACGTAGATTATTGTAATCATATTTGAACATACTTGACCACTTGCCATTTGAAAACGTCAGTCATTTGCTCTTCCCATCCCGGCGTGTTTCCAGCGGTCTCGTCGTGTTGTTGGTGCTGTGGTCTCCCTTTGACATTCATGGGCTCCGGGTCTTATCTGAATGATTGAATGCCGGCGTTTGCCGAGCTAAATTGCGTCGTTTCAATCCGGGAGAGAGTTCCCTCCGGATTCAGCGCGGGTCCCGGTGGGCCAGGCTCTGAGAAGAACAGCATGTTGTACATCCACATAAAACAGAAAAAATATGAGAGGTACTCTCCTCTTTATGACACAGAAATTAATCTGTCACTGGAGCTGGATGTAAATCTCAGGCCTGCTTTGCAAAATACTGTTTTAACCCCCTTTACTCTGTATTTTATCTTTTATTGGCAATAAACATAAAACAGCACAAAGGGGTAATGTCCTCATCAATATTATCACAAAATGATAATAAATTTTAAGGCTTATAAACTTTAGAAGGAATTTTTGTCCTCGAGTGAAACAGGAGTACAGTGGTTCTAGATCCTTTTTAAACTGGAAAAAGAAAATGTTGTAGAAATAATTTTTAGTAAATCCATAACAGTACACAGAAACGGCAAGCAAACACCACTGAATTAAATAGTATTTTCTTGTAAAAATATAAAGGTACTTATATTTCACTAGTCATCTTTCTTTTATTTATGGTTTAGAAAAAACATAATTTTGCGTGCCAAGTGTCTAGTGGTGATTATCTTCAGGTTATAAATAATTTTTTGATAGCTATAATTCTGTCATGCAGAAAGAAAAAACTTTTTTCTATGCAAAATTTAAAATCACATTCATTCTTTCTGTACTTTATTAAAATAATTATTTTTCATGTTATTATCTTATTTGAATAATTTAGGTTTTACTATGATAATATATTATATATAGATGCTAAAATATATACTAAATATAATATAATTATACTCATATATACTAATATATATATACACACACACACACACACACACTTTTTATTCTAACATCTAAAATTAATTTATTTCTGTAGGCTATATTTGGTAAATAAAAGCATATCTTATAAGTATGCATTTTTATGTATTATGGCATATAAAGTAATGATGTAATGTTATTAAATATTAAAACAGCTAAAAATGCACTCATTTTTAATACAATCAGCCTGCATTGTTTTTAATTCATCTTTTAAGATTTTTAAAATAATTAAAAAACGTATTATAATGTAGCTGATGCCATGTTACAAAAAACAAATTCTATAACCTTTAACAACACATTTTTAAGTAAATAATACATAATCTGTTTCTCTCAGTGCATTATGTTTCCTCTATGCATCAGTTGACATTGCACTATTTTCTATTTGTGGGAAATATCATGTGAAAGCAACGTCCGTCCCGATCGAGATCTCCATAAGAGGTGAGAGACATCTAGGCCCTTTTTCATAATTCCTATCTCCCTCCTCAAAACGTTTCTTTCTCATTAGGTTTTTCTCTCTCTGAAGGAACGAGGCCTGCTGGGGCCGTTAGAAATGCATTGTCAACTCTTCAGCGGATCTCACCCTCAGAGACCACAAACTAAACAGGGGAAAGATCTAGTGGAGGAACCTCTTTCTGGTATGCTAATCAAGTTAGCTGGAGGTTAAATTAACATTTTTAATTAAGAAATTAGCACCAAACAAACACAGCAAAACACACTAATGATTAAAACATCTAAATAAAGCCTCCTCGCCAAAGAATGAGCAGGAGAAGGCAGCGTGAAAACTATTTTATTGCTCCCATAAAGCACGTCTAGAGAGGAAACTCGCATCTAGATGACACTGAGTCGTTGGCCGATTACGTCGTGAAATGAATGGACTGGCTGAGGCCTGTCAATATGCCGTGGGTGATTATCATGGAAATGATTGGGTGGTAAAATACGACGCTCGATTCTCTCAAGTATCCAGTCAGGGAAAGTGTTTTGTAATTAAAGCCTTTATGTGGCGATATGCCGTGCATGTACGTAAAGCGTATTTTAATCGAATCCCGAGCAGAATCTCAAACAGCAGGAAAATGCTCTCTAATGTGCAAGTTACTACTTTTGAATTTCTTTTCAAATTAAGGGATAACATATGTTAATTCCACAGGAGATCAAACATTAAGTATTTGTTATTGAATAAAAACTAATCATTAAAAAGGCAGTTGCAAACATCAAAGTAATCCCAGAGCAAGCTGCAGATGGTTTGTGGCTGGGAGCCACACAAACGGGGCCTGTGGCTCTGTCGCTCTCTAGTGGAAATACAGTTGAAATGCAACCCACAACTTACTTTTGAATTTGGCAGGGGGTTTACCAACTTTTTGAGCCAAATACCACCCCATATTTGGTGATTCCCTTGTGAAGGACCTCCTTCCTAAAATACAAAGGCAGAAATATGGGACTCATTTATGGTGCGTGTAAATTTTTTTTTAATAAAATAAATATTAAGACAATATATTATTTACATATGCTTAAAGTTCTAAAGCTAAAATATATCAACAACTTTTTTATTTTTATTTTTAATGAACTAAAATGATAATAAATTAAAACTATCAATGAATAACATTTACTTGGATAGCGCTTTTCACTATAAATATACAGGTAGGTCCAAAGCAACGTCCTTTTTTTTTCTTTCTTTTTATCTAAAATTTTCAATTGATCTCCTAGCACCTCTTGGGTATTAGTTTGAAAACTTAAGGCCCACTTAAAAAAATAATGAATGTCATTCCATTAGACACAATATAAACCAAGTAGTATTTTTTTGGAATTATATTTTAAATTAAATGCCACAAACATATTTCAAGCAAAACAGGAAGACAGTTTGAGTGATAAAGCAATAGATATGAATTAATGTTCATTCATAATGGTTTAAGACTAATTTATGGTGTGTGGGGAAAAAAATAGTAAGTAGTACTCTTTAAATACAGCACTCAAGAAATATTTGAATAATTGAATGAAATAATTTTTAATGAACTAATAATTAAAATGATTAATAAATAACTTTAATTTGTTTTTCACAAAAACATTGGACTAAAGATATTATTACATATTTATTCTAAAATTTGAAATATTTGTGAATGTTATTCTGTTAGATAAAATATAATCAACTTACTGTTTAATTATTATTATTGTAATCTATTTTTAATTAAGAGTGCAAACATGCAAACATTTAAAAACACACTCATTTCTTTTCTATCTTATACTTATTTACATAATTTCAGTATTCACTATATATATATATATGTATACACTATTACATATTTGAACATTTTTTTATTCACAAAACAGCTAGAACTATTTTTTTGTAATACGATCAACCTGCATTGTTTTTAATTCATCTTTAAAGACTTCTAAAAGTAATTTCTTTTAATTTAGTCATTTTTGCATTTTAGACATTTCAAACATATTTTAAGCAATACAAAAAGACATTTTAAATGATAAAGCAAGCAATATTATAAATGTTAAATGTGGTTTAAGTGACCAAATAATTGTTGAGAGGTCTTTGTATCTAAATATCATTTAAATGCAAAAAACGACAAATATCGAGTTGTTAGAAGCGTTTCATAGAAAGAAAGAAAGACAAAGAATAAAAAAATGAAGCAGAGATGAATGGTTTATTTTGTTTTATTTCGTAGTATAGAAAAGAGGTACAATTACAAGTGTATATGTTCTTTGTGCAAGAACTCCAGAAAGGCACCACTATCATTGCAGATTCACTTTTTGTCTCTAAAGGGCCATGAAACCATATATGGCACATTTAGCTCTTACTCTGATCATTTTGCTATCCTTCTTAATGGAAAACACGTGGCTGTTTCCAGTCTAAGCGAGCGCGTGTGTACAGGATGCCTGTCTCTAAAGCTGCAGCAGGGTAGGGACTATATTCAAGGCCAGGCACAGGAGATCTACGTCTGGAGCTGCTCAGAGCTCGAGTCCTTCTCGTGGTCTTAATCGTCTCCACTGCACAGGCTCAAAAGGGCCCTCTGGTAGTCTCCCTTTGTGTGCTCCTGAGTAAATTAAACACAGATATAAATCGATACATATGTAGGATCAGTTGTACACATTGGCATACAGTAATATTAGAGGAACGTACAGCAATGGTCTGGTACAGAGACTTCCCGTGATGGGCCTTGAACTCTTGTCTGATCTTCTTGAGGTCCACCTCGCATCGGGACACCATGATCCGGGTCAGCACCTTTTCCTTCGCTCCCTTGCTCTAAAAGACACAACCGCACAACGTTAAAAGAGAAGCGCAACCGCCTGATGTAATTCCACTGCAAGACATCTGAAGCATCAGCAGATACATTACAGATCCTTTTCATATTTTCTTCCAAGCCCATGAAAGAATAAAAAGTGTTAGTAGATGAAACGTCTTTTACCTTCATGGCGTCTTGCAGTCTGTTGGCGAAATACAGCTGTTTGTTTTCAAAGCACTGAACTGAGGAAGAGAAGATGAGTTAATAGTAGCTTTCTCAGGTAAAAACATTGGATTTGATGGTTAAAATGAGGGTTAAAGCACTTTCTAAGGACTTCAGTGGCTTTCAGTCCAAGTCTGCACACAAATGTTCAACAATTTTTCCTTGAACTTAACTGTAAAGACATTTCTAAAATGACAAAGGATTTCTATTTTAAATAAATGCTGTTCTTTCGAACTTTCTCATTCATTAAAAAAAGATTCACAAAATAGAAGAGCACACGTTTTTCACAGAGATCTTATGAGAAATGTTTCTTGAGCAGCAAATCTGCGTCTTAGAATGATTTCTGAAGGATCATGTGACAACATCGAACACATAGCACTAAAGGTCTTAAATGTTCTTCACAGCGATGCCGAAGAAGCAGCATTTTTGGTTCCACAAGGAAGCATTCAGTCAAAGGTTCTATAAAGAACCATCTCTTTCTTACCTTTTTAGAATCCGAAGAACCTTCAAAGAAGCTTTTGTGAAACAGAGAGAGGTTCTTCAGATGTTAAAGGTTCTTTATGGAACCAAAAGGTTCTTCTACGCATCTGAAGCACCTTTATTTTTAGAGTGAAGACTGGTTAAGGGATGCTGGAAAATGTACTTTGCTCGCAGAATAATTTACCTTTGAAATCTATCAAATAAACGGTGGTTTAAATTGTAATATTTTTCACAATATTGATGTATTTTTGATCAAATAAATGCGGCCTTGGTGACTTCTTTGCACACGAATTAAAAAAAACTTAGTGTTAGCTTCTATATATCATACCATGCCATGCTTAATTTATTAAAATGTATTGATTTTTTTTGAAGTATTGTCTTTGTTTTCGCCTGATGTCTAGATCCAAGGTTAACCCTTACGAAAATGAACCATGGTTTTACTACAAATAAAACATGGTATACAAGTAGGCCATGGTAACGCCAACCTGACCGTGTTTTGGGCGACACTGCCATAGTTTAACCATGGTATTTGTAGTAAAACTGTGGTTATACCAAGGTAAATCATACCCAAAATAAAAAAACAAGTTTCTAACACTTTGTAGCCTATAATAAAACCATGGTTAATTTTTGTAAGGGAAAGGCTAATGGCTAGCTATACAAAAACAGACTTGCACTTCGCCATATCCCATTCTAACTTCCTGTTTCAACAGGATATACATCACCACCAGACGGAAAGTTGAGTTTCATGGGTTCTTCAAAGAAAAGTCTCACCCAAGGTAAGGAAGGACTTCTCCAGATCCCCCTTCACCTCTTTGCGGATGCTCTCCTGCATGTCATAGGGGCTGTAGCTCTTGTATCTCTCAAACACTACAAAAGAAAAACACTAAATCACATTAATATGTGTGCTGTTAACTTATGAGATGGAAGGAAGGGTTAAAAGGCTCACAAACCTTTCTGGAGGTGAGGAACGCTTCTCTCGGTCATGATGGAGATCCAGCACTTCACATCAGTGCCTTTTCGTTTGACTCCAGCCTCATACAGGGCCTGCACAGCAGATTGAAATATTGAAATAGTTGTAAATATATAGAATAGGAAATAATCTTTCTATAAAATAAGTAATTTCTTTACAATTTACTTATATCATCCATCCTATGTATATAATCTCTATTATTATCTATATATTGATATATAATATATATATAAGTTTATATATGAGAAAATTTGTTTTTAAGTATTTATATTAATTATACTCTTTAATGGTTCCCCCCCATCAAGTGTACTTTATATTAAACTAATAAATGTCTATAGTATATTCTATTATATACTGTATATATATATTATATATATATAATATATATATATATTATATAGATTTTTTTTTTTTTTTTTTTGTTTTAAGTTTCTATGTACTACTGCAAATAAATTATTAGTACTATCATATTTTTGAATCAATATACAATGTATATTGCAATTTGTATAATTACATGTACACATATTTATTTTTGTAAGCATAATGGATATTTGAATATCAACGGAATAAGGTGCATATTAAAAAAATTATAAATGTGTATTATTAATACAATATATTTCATAAATATATATTCTACTTTTATGATATGTATAACCTTTTTTTTTCAATTTATGATACTTACTGCAAAGTACATATAGTACATAATATTTACTTGTTAT
>JADLZN010005026.1:0-65000 GCA_018155175.1 Sinocyclocheilus anophthalmus | reverse complement strand
TATCTTCTATCTCTCTTATTGTTCTATCTATCTATCTATCTATTGTTTTATCTATCTATCTATCATTCTATCATCTATCTATCTATTGTTCTATCCATCCATCTATCTATTGTTTTATCTAGCTATCTATCTATCTATCTATCTATCTATCTATCTATCATTTCTCTAGCATCTATCTATCTATTTATCTATCTATCTATCATCTGTCTATCTATCTATCTGTCTATCTTTCTATCTTTCTATCTATCTATTTATCTTTCTATCTTTCTATCTATCTATTTATCTTTCTATCTTTCTATCTATCTATTTATCTATTTATCTCTCTATCTATCTATCTATCTAATCTATTTAGCTACATCGATCTATCTACTATCCCATCTATCTATCCGTCGATCTATCTATCTATCTATCTTCCGTCTGATTATATCTATCTATCTATCATCTATCTCTATCTATCTATCTATCTATCTTCTATCATCTATCTATCTATCTATCCATCAATCATTCTGTCCTATCTATCTATATCTATCTATCTGTATCTATCTGTCTATATCTGTCTATCTATCTATCTATATCTATCTATCTATCTATATCTTGTTCTATCTATCTATATCTTGTTCTATCTATCTATCTATCTATCATCTATCTATCTATCTCTAGCATCTATATATTGTTTTATCTATCTATCTATCTAGCTATCTATAAATCTATCTATCTATCTATCTATATAATATATCTGTTCTAATCTATCTCTATCTTCTATCAGCTATCGATTGTTTTAAATCTATCGTTCTGTCTATCTATCTAGCTATCTATCTATTGTTCTATCTATCTATATATTGTTCTATCCATCTATCTATCGTTCTATCTATCATTCTATCGTTCTATCTAGCTATTGTCCTCTATCCTTCTATCTCTTGTTTGATCTACTATCTAATCTTCTATCTATCTATCTATCTATCTATCAATCTATCATCTATCTATCTATATATTGTTCTAATCCTCGACTATCGTTCTAGCTATCTATCTATCTATTGTTCATCTAGCCTCTATCATTGTTTATCTATCTATAATCTCTCTATCTATCTCTCTATTTTCTATCTGTCCTCTATCTATTGTTTTATCTATCTATACTTCTATCCTTTCTATCGAGCTATCTACAATCTAATCATCTATCTATCTATCTATTGTTCTATCCATCTATCTATCGTTCTATCGTTCTATCTATCTATCTATCCATTGATCTCTTTCTAATGTTTTATCTATCTATCTATCTATCTATCTATCAATCCTTCCATCTATCTATTCTATCTATGGTCTATCCATCTATCTAATCGTTTCGATCTATCTATCTATCTTCTATCTATCTGTCTTCTATCTATCTATCTTCTATCTATCTATCTATTTATCTACTATCTATCTATCTATTGTTTTATCTATCTATCTAACATCTATCTATCTATATCTATCTGTCTATCATCTGTCTGTCTCTCTATCATCTATATATCTATCTATCTATCATCTATCTATATCTATCTATCTATCTAATCTATTGATCTATCTATCTATCTATCTCAATTGTTCTATCTATCAATCTATCTATTGTTCTATCTATTGATCTATCTATCTATCTCATCTTGTTCTCTCTAGTCGATCTATCGTTCTCTCTAGCTATCATCTATCTATTTTCTATCTATCATCTATCTCATCTATATATTGTTCTTCGCTATCTATCTTCAATCTATCTATTGTCTATCTATCAATCTATCTATTGTTCTATCTATCATCTATCTATCTATCATCTACCTATCTATCTATCATCTATCTATCTATCTAATCATCCATCCATCCATCGAATCGCTTGTTCTATCTAATCTATCTATCTATACGTTACTTATCAAAATCACTATATATCGTATTTTTGCTTTCTTCATAAACATTTTTTGATTTTATATTTTTAATCAGAGCGATTGTAAAAGTGGTTTTGTGATTTTTATGATTTACAAAGGTTTTAAGATATACTAGTATTTTTTTCTAGATTTTTTAATATACAGTTATATTCAGCTTTAAAATCTATCTATAATTTTTTCAAACCTAAATTTTTATTTGATTTCTTTCTACACTTTCTGGTATTCTTTATTGTTTATTAGTGGTATATAATTATATATATAATATATTATATATTATATAATACAATCCGATTATATAATTTATATAAATACTGACATAACGTTTGTTTGTTTGTTTGTATATTTATTTGTCTCAGCAATTTCATTGTAGTTTTTTTTTTTCTTCAGTTAAGTGTATTATGTTCATCTTCAATACAGATAATACGTTTAGTATGAAAACTTACTCCACCCAGCTGCAGAGTGAGCTGCCCCAAGAACTCCTGTACCATCGCCATCCTGGACTTCCTGTGGAGAGCAGACACACCTATTGATTTCCATGATATTTTGTTTTATGTGTCTGATGACTATCATGCAGCAAATTGAACGACCATCTGATTTACATCGGTTTTCTGCAGCTTAAAGTGCACCGAGAGCACTCTCAGCTTTCAGAGGAGACTCTGAGCGTCCGTCACATGCTTCACAGAGTTATGTAATGCAGAACTGCAGAGGGCAAGTCAGTTCAGAGAACAGCCCTCTATTGCCCATCTTCAGTTCAGACAAACGGTCACCTCATCCTGCCATAATGAGTCATAAAACACAGCTAAAATCAAAAAATCTGCTCAGTTTACTGCTACTGTTCACTTCCATTCAAATCATTAACTTCCAATGCAAAAAAAAACACCCAAATGCTTGTAAATCATGCTAGTTTTCCCTCTAAAATGCTGCATTTTAGTTTCGTAGACATTAGGTATGATGTGTTGTCGTTGCTAAGTAATTAGTCCACAACAGGACCAGAAAACCAGTCATTTAAAAACCCAGCATCTGGTCAAACCTAAGCAAACAGACAGACACACCCATGAGAGAGCATGCTGGGGAAATTCCTCACAGCATACCAGACAGATCCATCCATGTCTCAGTCCTTTCTCACAACCTTATGGGTTTAAAGAGCTTAAAAAGTGCTTTTCTTGAGAAACCTGTTGATTTGCATGCAAAATGGCTAATGTTACAAGAAAATGAGTTTAGTTTAATACAATATATTGTATCGCAAAACATACAAAGTTCAAAGAAACATTAATTTGCTTTATAAATGTTGATTTATTTTAATAATAACCCCTTAATACAGAGGTTTACCTGCTGAAGGAGAAGGTTTTGAGCTTACCTTGAGTGATCGGCAGGTCTCAGACGCTGTGCAGAAGAAGGAGAGCGTGATGGGTGTGGTGCTTAAATAGCAGAGGCGGTCCAGGACGCTCTTCTCCCTGCCCATCGAGCTGGAGGTCCCGTCCTGAAGGTGGGCTCCACCCCTCTAGGACACGCCCACTCACTCTGCCGCATCTTCATCACTGCATCGAGGGGCGGAGCTTCACTGTGGGCCTTTTTAAACCTGAGAGTATGAAAGGAAGTTGGAAACTGTGACTGTGGTTTCAGAAGGGAAATTAAGTATGTGGTGGCTTCGAACTAATCTTAGAGTCTTAAAGCAGCACTATATAACTTTTTCTGTGTTCAAAATTTGCTAAATGTATAAGGAGCGAGTACATCATGAATTCATCTTCCAACCCGCATTTTTATCTTGTTCCGAATCACTACGGTACACTTATAATAAGTACTTGTATTTGGACTATTGTAGCCTGGTCGGGTCGTCACCGCTGCGGAGGAACACATACCTGCGTGAATCGCCATAGACATAAACTTAGAGAAGTAGCTCCGGTTGGAATGTTCTTCCGCGGGATGTGTGCAGTTCTGTTTATTAACCGCTAGAGCGCCAAAAGTTACTCAGTGCTGCTTTAAAGGGACCAATCACTCAAATCAAAATGAACGTTTTAAACTTGTAAAACTTTCTTCTGTGGAATTTTTAAATATAAATGAATAACTTCAACTTAAAAACGTCAATGAAAATTACAAATGAACCCTTACACTGAAGTAGTAAACTACTGAACCTAAAAAAAGAAATAAAAACAAATGAACTAAAATGTTACAAACAAAATGAAAACTAAAAATTAAAGAAAAAGTGAAAAAAAAACATTTATTTCATGCCAAGTAGACTGCAAATACATTTAGATATTTATGTGCTTACTAAAAAATACCCTGCAACTTTTACTTTTGATCAATTGGAAACAACTAATTTTGTACTTAATGCACTTTAATTGTGTGGAAGTAGTGCTGAAGACCAACTAAAGATATACTGAAGTATATTTGATTGTGCTAAAGTGGAACTGTTGCAAGTATACTTCAGGGACACTTTACATATTTAGCATTTAAAGGGATAGTTCACCCAAAAATGAAAATTATGTCATTAATTACTCCCCCTTATGTCGTTCTAAACCCGTAAGACCTCCGTTCATCGTACGTAGAACATTTTGATTTGAACGAAAACAACGTATCAGCGTGACGCAGCTGACACAGAACACCATACGCTGTTTGCGTTCAGTGGATACTCTCCAAAATGGCGCTAGGGTGACGCGGAGAAGACGAATTGTTGAATAAAGTCGTTTTTTTTTCTTTCCCGGCAGCACAAACCAAAGTATTCTCGTAGCTTCATAACATTACGGTTGAACCCCTGGTGTCACATTGATTATTTTACCGATCTCCTTGCTTTCTGTGCGTTGATCGTGGTAATATCCTTGCTGTCTATGGGAGGGTCAGAGAGCTGTCAGAATGCATCAAAAATATCTTAATTTGTGTTCCGAAGATGAACGAAGGTCTTACGGTTTAGAGCAACACGAGGGTGAGTAATTAATGGCAGAATTTTTTTTGGGTGAACTAACCCTTTAAGTGTCTTTAACTACTACATACTTACATTTAAATTAATATGTGATACAATGCACTTGTGTACATACATGTTTTTATATTGTACTTATATTTAAAAATACCTTCCTGTAATTAATTTCTGTAGTTACATCTATAATTACACAATTTGCCCTACACGTATACCTTTAAAACCACCCCAAACCTGGCCCTAATCTTAACTGTATCCCACCTCAACTGCACAACTGAACACAATAAGTAACCAACATGATCATTTAAAAATCAATATTATTATTAAAGAAAGAAAGAAACATGAAGCAAATGCATGTTTTCAGATCTACAAACAAGTCTGGTGTACAAAAATACCAAAACACCCTTTTTAACCCAAAGGCTAAATAACGGGTCAATGCAGGCCACGACCTGAGCAGAGGTTGTTCTCTGGTGGCTTTGCTTCAGTTCATAATATTACACTCCAGGCAAGAGCACAATTTATGATTCATGTTCCGCTAAACAACTGTGCATATGACACGATTATTTTAAACACACCTGCCAGCAAGGTGAGAGCGGTTTTTTATTACTCTGTAAAATCACTTAGTTTAATAACTTCCTTGATAAATTAATAAGCTATTAAGTAACTTTCCTTAATAGCTTAATAATTTCCTCTGCCTTAATAACGGTAAAACTAAAGTCGTGCTTATCAGTTCCAGTCATCAAATCTTTAAAGGTGGTTCTCTGTCTTTGTTTATGGTTCTGTATTGGATATTAAAAGTAAAATGAGGAACCTTGGAGTTGATGCCAGTCTTTCATTTGATCATTTTGCGCTGTTAAAGCATCCTTTTTTCATCTCAGAAATATAGCAAGATTGCGTCCTATGCTACATTTTTCTGTATAGCTGAGAAGTTGATCAGTTCGCTCGTTGTTAACTTAAGATTTTCTAAAAAAATATGTAAAGTATTTTTTTTTTATGTTTGACTTGTAGATACAACTGTCATCTTGAATTTTATACTGACACCTGTTGGTGTGGATGTAACATGACACAAAAGCATAAAGTTTAAACGCCATTGCAGAAAAATCCTCTTTACTGATGTATATTAACTCATGATTCATTTATTCAGCAACTGGAGGAAAAGTGCATAGTATTCAGCTCGTCATGTGATCTCAACATGGCCGCAAGGTGCGACCCGACTTTTGTAGACTAAAACAGTTTTTAAGCCACTCATTTGACTGAACTCTTCTTCTTCATGTTAAACATTTAAAATGTTATTATTTACGTGCAATTTCTTAATTTTAAACACTGGCTGTATGTAAGCATTAGAATCTAACTAAGTTTACTGCCTTTAATGTCATTATTACCTTCACTTCGAAGTTAATACATCTTTACAACTGCTGTGGCAGCTTCTGCGTAACATTCCTTGGCAATGTCTACAACTAAAAACCGTGGCACATTCCGCCTCTTCAGTTGCGCAAAAGTTTTTACTTAATATCGGCTGAAAAGCACATACAAAAGCACATGTTCAAAATCCACTGGAATAAGTTGCTCTTTGGCTGTTTTTAACATTGGCTTCTATAGAGACGGACTAATTCTAATCTTGCATTATATTTAGTATTGATAGTATGCAAATTAGAACATAAGTTGGATCTCTAACTACTCCGACACACCCACATCTTTCTCTCATAAAACGGATAATTTTATTAGAAAACACACTGGGGATGTGCAATGTGAATGTGAGTCACTAACAAAATAATTATAACAGATGTTATATTAAACAATAATGTTTTTTTTTTATTTCCTGCGGAAAAAATGTAAACTGGCTTCTTAAAGAGCAGGTCATATGGGTTTTTGAAAAATATCTCTTTTGCAGATTATAACGTAGCTATCGTTAAATGAAAACAATCTGCAAAGTTGTTAATCAAAAAAGTGCATGCGAAATATATATCGTCTTCCTCAAATGGAGAGGTCTTCTGATCGCTTAACGTTCGTCATATTTTCGAATCTTTTTGCCTGTTACCGACCGGTAGTACGTCACTACTGGTACCACGTTTGCATTAATCCCCCCACCCATCCTGCCCGCAAATACGAACAGATCCTTACCTTCCACAAACACTTGGTCCTCTATTTATGTGGTTTTACCATCATTGTCCACGATAAGACGCTGTGTTCAGGATACCACAGAAATACAATTCGAACCTTTTGTTGTGTGCATGTCATTTTACCAAGGACTGCTTTTCTAATCTTGGCTTTTATCTTCGTCGGTTTCTAATTTTCTTTATTTGGACTAACAAGCTCTCCGAACCACAACCTGTAAGTACGATTGATACGTTATGGGTACATTTTCATTTGAGTGCTCAAAATATCAAGTTTTTTTTTGCTAATATGTGATGTATACCTTGTGCAGCTTTAGTTTTCCAGGTAAAGCACGATATTACTGTTTGTCTTACTGAAGTAGTTCTGATAATTTGCTGTGAACCCACTGTTTCCTAAGAATGTGTCGATTAATGTATACTGTCGTTTTTCTAATTACTTCGTTTAATGATAAAGAATATAGTGTAGTGTACAAAAAAAAAAAGGCCGCACAGACTTTATAATCATTTGTGGGAGAATGGCTGTTTTTGCTGCACCGAGGCAAGTTAGTGAGGGTTGTAATGGCCCTGTGGGTACAGCTGTTCTGTGTTCTGATTAAAAGTTAAGACACAGAGCTCTTTTGTCTGGCTTCTCGAGACATTAACAGTATACATATTGTGGTTTTAACAACCTGTATTGTTCAACAATCAGTTAGTCACGTTGCACTCGCTAACTATACCACCATTATTGTTTAAAAAAAAGTGTTCCCGGAAGTTTAGCAGCTAAACTTTAGCTGTGGGCACGATTTTTGTATTTTATGTCATTATTATAAGAACGGATTGGAGCCCTATATTATTGTTTTATGTAAAGGTGCTTTGTCAATCTTTTTTTTGTTTTTTTTTTTTTTTTTTTTTTTTTTTTGTTTTTTTTTGTTTTTGTTTTGTTTTTGTTTTGAGTAGCTTAGGCACATCGCGTAACTTGCTTCAAGTCGCGCTCCTCTCTGTGCCCTCACAACAAACGGAGAACAGTTGGCCAGCGGACCAATCAGAGAATGAGTAGGGGGCGTTATGGAAGGTATGGGTTTTGCTCCGAACTTGCTTGGAACGAATAGTTTTGAAATCATTGGCAAATGACTCTAATATTAAATGTATATTCTATGAAAATTACAGTGTTTTCTGACCTTAGATGCATTTAAACCTGTTGTAGGGGACTCCAACAGAATATTAGGACACTTTAAAATACCATATGAACTGCTCTTTAATGGTAAGGAATGTTTCAAAATGTTAACAAGTTATACAAAATATGTTTTAAGTCATTGTACATAATATCAGGGGTAGTAAGTGCTTTTAAACAATGAATACAGTAATTACACAAGAAATAGATTTTTCCAAAATCAAGGCTTTTCATCCTTTCCACCTTCACTACTTTGGGTTTTTTGCTGGTCTTTCATCATCTTAACTCTCATGTTGTCTCTCCGTGCTCTCTTATTTGTGCCTTTTTTACGCTTCTTTGTTGATTGATTCTGATTGGCTGCTTGTGGCGGTCTCACCGCGCTTTTTCCCTGGAGTTGCTTAGGTCCTGTTCCACCTTTTGCCTGCATGAGAAGAAAGTAGAAAGTATACTTCATAAATCGTGGTATAACACCATTTGCATAGTAGTATCGAAGTTGATCTAAGTAGACTTAAGGTTGCTGGTTCAAATCCCAATGGTGGATGTCCATGAACTGGAGAATTACAGAGATCTCGAGTTGTAAATCCACCTCCAATGTCCCAGCATGCCTTAGGACATGCATATATAGTAGGCATGTCTCTACAGGACAGTGTGAGCACGGAGCTCAATGGTTTACACAATCGACACACCTCCCATGTTCTGGTGTACGTTTTGCTTCAATGAAATTTTAAGTGTTATGTTTCCTCGGGCAGTGCTTCATTCGGGACCAATGCGATGATGTAAGAGAGTTACTGAGCGTAGAGTAGGATGGGTGTGATCTCTTTATGACCTGTCCCGACACATATCCCAGTCGCAAGAGCCTCAGACCAGTGAATAAGAGAACATCCACAATCCACAATCTAAATTTACTTTAAGTTTTGTAAGTATGAACAGAGTTTGCTATGGCAAGCATCACTGTGATAACTCAGAAACAACTTAGAAATTAAGTGAAATAAAAGTTAGAAACTACTAAAGATAAGTAACTTTCACCATCAATTGATTCATAGCATGACAGACCGTCCTGACAGACAGAATGGGTGTGGCAACTCTGTGCAGGAATGTTATTGAGACATGGACATCATCAGTGTCCACTCTGACTGTTTATGTTGGCTGTGAGTGTGTGTATGCAAATACCTTTGAGCATATGGTGCATATCTCTGAAAACAGATGCTTCTAAGTGCTCAAATCATTGCTTAAACCAGCAACCTACCAGTTACCAAATCTTATAACCCAAAACACCACACTCTGTAACTCTTGAAATAATGATAAAGGTAAGTTGCAGGCTGAATTCAAACCCAAATTTCCCACATAAGCACCACAGTTAAACATATCTGGAGCACACATGCGAACAAGCAACCTTCCGTTTACCCACTCTGAACTATATATACACACTTGGAAATAATAGATAAAAGGTATGTTGCAGGTTAAATTAAATTCAAACACAAATTTCCCACATGAGCACCATGGTTCAATCATCTGGAGCACACATGTGAACCAGGAACCTTCCATTTACACTCCACTATACCACACCACCTGAAAATACTGGATAAAAGGAAAGTTGCAAGCTGAATTCAAACACAAATTTCCCAAATAAGCACCACGGTTCAACCGTCTGGAGCACACACGTGAACCAGCAGTCTTTCACTTACCAACTTTAAGCTTTAATCAATACACCACACCACCTGGAAATACTGGATGAAAGGAAAGTTGCAAGTAGGGATGTTCATTTTGGTTATTTTTCTTAACCAACAACCGACACTCGTTAACTGATTATTAACCGTTACCTGACAAGATTATTTGAAAAATTAGAATTGAAATAAATTAGAAAGGATAAGTGTCTGTGACCCGTTAAAAATACTAACATTTGTTTCCCGGGGATTAATTTTACATGCGCAAAAAGCAGCAAACAACAGAACATGAGGATTCACATGGTCATCATATCACATCACACACCTGCAGCGCTTGTGCGAGCGGAGAAAAAACATAATAAAGCTAGGCTATATATATATACATATACATATATAAATATTAATTTAATACAAATAGGCCTATACGAGAAATATATTTTACTTAAATAATAAATTAAGAAAATGAAAGAAAAACTGTAACAAGTAGCCTAGTATTCAGAGTTTTGGTTCATTTTTGTGCTGCGAGAAAGGAAACAGACGGCAGAAAGCGGCATCCTACTTTTCTTTAGACTTATTTTACAAAAGCACAAAGATTAGTTTTTTTTATTGTGAATGTACATAAATAAAGCCAAACCTGATACAATTTCGATTATCTTTAGTTAGGATTAAAAGGAGTAGGTTTCTCCACTGTTAGAAGGAAAAAACACAAGTTATTGCAACGGCGCACGCCACGTTTAGCATGGGGCTCATTGAAAATGCCGTCTGTTTCATTTCATGGATAAATACAGTCAGTCCAAACTATGGGGAAAAAACACACGTCAGTTTCAATGTTGCAGTAAAATCCCTGTTTGCAATTAAGTCGTTGTCATCGGTACCGCCGCGATGTTATGCAAACACATATTTTGATCTCCAATCTGTTATTTATCATTTCAGATAGTTTTTAATGCTTCGCTAACTAGCAAAAGACACTAACCAGTGTTAAATTCCAGTTGTGCAGATGGGGAACATTGTAACACTGCGTTACAATGTGCTATTTTATGACATTAGCGATGTAATTTACACTATTTACTTTAATTAATATATATATACAAACTTTTTTAGTTTGTCTTGTATATTTTTTTTATTCGATCAGATAAGATTTTAAGCTGTTCATATGGTCAAGTTACAACGTGCCCCTTAGATGTTACAATGTGTTCCACCTACGGGGCATTTTGTCACATTTCACTTCCATTTTTTGAGGGGAAATAAAGAAAAACGTATACACTGTAATTATGAAAAAAAGCAACATATTTGTACTAGACAAGAGTAAAATTACTGTGGATAAAAAAAATATACTCTGAACCCCATGTGGATTTACACAAACTGAGAAAGTCAAAAAGTTTTACTTTGTGCCCCGCTCTCCCCTACCTCTGTAAATAAATACAATATAAATTAACGTCTCGCACACTTTAATGCCCTTTCAATGGAAAATATACGTTCCCTTCGAACTGGAATCATGGAGGAAAATCCTGTGTTGTCCACTTTGCAGGGCACTTACGGTTCAGGACTAAGCCACCGCTGAATGCTGCTGCCCTCTGAACCACGAGAACTCTGAATGTGAAAGGTGGGATAGTGTCACTCTACCTGCGAACGGGTAGCCCCCGGGTGTGTCGGTAGCCCCCCGGGATCGCTAGAACGGTCGGCGCCGGACTGCGAATTTAACCACCCGTAACTCCCGAACCCCGAGGGCTATCGACGCGGTGGTGGTCTCATTCGAAAGAGGGCCTCGATACGTACACTCGATTCACGTTCGAGAGAGTTCCTCGAGCTGAAGGGATCCCCCAAATTCGCGGATTCGCCACGCCTTTACGGAGATATGGCCATTCAAAATTTCAATGTTTTTCCATAGACTTAAGCCTTAAAGCGTTTCATCCAGGTCGCCAGAAGCAAACAATGAAGCGCGCTCTGCTGGACAAACTAAGTAAATACACCATTCAGAAGCATTTAATCTGCACTATATGTTCTGTAAAAAAAAAATTCATATCGGCGGCATATTCACCGATACCGATATATCGGTGACAGTCCCATATCGGCCGACAATATCGGCAAAAACGATATATCGGTCGGGCTCTAATAACCACTACACCCCACTATCGGCCGATAATCACGTTGGGATGATTGATCGGCCGTCTCTAAAAATGCAGATCTAAAAAAAAAAAACAATTTCAAGCTGATGATGCTGCCGTGAGAGTTTTGGCACGACATGCAGCGGCACCGTCTCGGCGCGGGCAGGTGAAATAATTATAATGCTGAAGGTGAGGTACTCCTTCATATTTTTTAATTAAATAATTTATAAATTTATTTGAAAACCTTGTGTGAGACGTAAATTCACAAACAGCGTGAGTGAATCCCCGCGCGCTCTTTACCTGTCAAAATGCGCAAATGGCTTCAAATCAAATCACGTCGGCACTATAAGCGAGCTGCACGCTGCACAGTTGACACAGGAATTGTCACTTGCACAAATGAGGCAGTGTCGCATCGTCACTAAAGTTTATAAATTGCATTTCTTTTTTAATTCTTGCCAGTGTTTAACAATTCAGTGCTCGCGCGCTCTCCTGGAGAACTAGCGCTCATGCACACTCGCAGCATACATAATGCCAGGTTCACATTACTCCATTTTTAGTGCGTTTGTGGTGCGTATTTTTTCCGCGCTCATGTTAACGGATTAATAAAGCGTTCACACAATGCGCACGGGTGTGTAGGGGCCAGTGTTAGGGCGGTGAGCTGCAGCGAGAAGAGATCAGTTCTGCACAGCGTCTATTTTGTGCGCTGCAAACGCTGAAAAAGTAAACAGCGCATTGTTGCAGTGTAAATATGACAGGGATGGACACGAAAATGTAGTATTAACCTAAATGCCCAAGATTATTAAAGTTAATGTGTTTCACATCAACTATATGGTTTTTGGCTAGGTTAAAGGGGAAAGAGCACTTTAGATAGGCAATATAGATGGCACTCGTGGAGGTAGGAAAACAAAGTTCTTTATGAACCGCAGGATTGCTTGTAATAAATATTTAAACGCAAAAGAAAAGGCAGTAGAGCTGACTTTCTGTCAATGGTAAGTTTGTGATAACGTAAGAAAAGTCGTTTGGGCCCGATATAAGATACCGGATATGTATTTATTTATGTAGTTCAAGTAAGACGACCCCCTTTTTCCAGATGTACCTTTGGAAAAAGGCTTTTTAAAAACCAAATCTTGTTTTTTTCTCAGTAAAACACATTTTGTCTTCAATTATTTTCATATTGCATATTTTTCCTATTTTAATTTTTGTTTTGAAACTATGGTAAAAACTGGTCAAATGTACCAACAATCACATTTAAAAAATATACACTTTTTGATATACCATAAAAAAAAAACAGGTAGCCCATCTGAATTAGGACATTTAGGCTATCCATCTACTAGTAGCCTACCAAAATCTTATTAACAGTAGAAGTTAAATCTTACTGTAGTCTTCAAATCTGGGTACTGTCTTACGTTTAAAATCACAAAGAGAGTTTGGTCCCATCAGGCTAACGTTGACAGTCACGACTCATGCAGCTGTAAGGTTTTCTTTTGTTTTTACTCGCGATCTTTACAACACGCATTACATTACGTATTTCATGGCACACTCGTTTTATGCGTATTTGGCTCTACCTATTGTTGTGGGTGTATTATTGACATGTCAAAGTCTAGACCCTGAATATAAGACGACCGCATTTTTTCAGATGTATTTCCAAGAAAAAAACATTGTCTTATATTCGGGTCAATACGGTAGTTTAAATGTTTTGCCACTCGCTTGAGCAACTTAATATATAAATCTAGAAGTAAATGCAAAAGTAAAAAGCATTGAATAATGTATTTAAACATGTCTGTGAAAGATTGTATTACTGTACTGTGTAAAAAAAAAAAACATTTTCAGTGACAATGTTTGGATTTGAAATCAAAATAATGGATAAATGTTGTGTTTGTAGTAAACAGCCACGGATCAGTAGCGGACTCCTGTGTGAAAGCACAGACCGTGCTGCTTCCCCTCTCACAAGAGACAGCTAAGAGGGGAATTCCCCCCATTTTCAAAAATGAAATTCAGGCCCTGAATAAATGTCTAAAAATCCTGATTGGAGTATCACTATAAACAGCTTTAAAAAGATCGGTATCGGCAGATACTGCTTTCTGTGATCGGCCTCAAAAATCCTGATCGGAGCACCCCTACACCCCACCTCAAGGAAATACTGGATAAAAGTTAAGTTGCAGGCTAAATTCAAACTCAAATTTCCAACATAAGCACCACAGTTCAACATGACTGGAGCACACATATGCAAACTAGCAACCTTTCATTTACCAACTTTTAACTACTACCACTACACCAAACCACCTCTGGAAATACTGTATAAAGGTATGCTGTAGGCTAAATTCGAACCCAATTTTCCCAAATAAGCACCGAGGTTTAACATGTCTGGAGCACACATGCAAACCTTTGGGCTACATTTCAAAGCGAAAAGATGGTCATACCTGAGGGGGTGGACGTGGGGGGAAGGTGCAGGGCGGCCTGCCGTGTTTCTGGTGAAATGGCAGGACATAGGAGGGGTCCAGGGGAACCCAGGGAATCCCTGGAGACACAGCTGGGGGACCGCAGTGTGCGTTCTGCAGGTGGTACACTCCGCGAGCAGCCTTGGTCTCATCGCTAGCTTTAAAGATGGTCACGAAACCCTCACGAGGTTTGTGGACTAACAGGTATCGTCCTTCCAGTAATCTGGGGCAGGTGTTAAAAGACGGCTTTATTAAATTACAGCACTGCAACAGCTGAAAGGAAATTTGTAGCTGATGACAAGCTTTCCAGTGCAAACAACGAAAATGTCACATTCTTACAAATACTGAACTACAGGCTCAATACCTAAAGCTTACACATGTCATTTGTAATGTTAAAATGCTTTCACATACCCTAGCTTAATATGCAGAATTACACACTTTTAACGACAGATTGAAAGAAATGCAAATCGCGCTAAGGGTAAAGTGACAATTTTAAAATTGATCTAAAAAAGTGAAAAACTCACGATGAGACTTTTTTCAGTAAGTGGTAGAGGGTGTTTAAACATCTAGTTGGCCTGGAAAAAAAATTGAATCCCATTAAATTACATTAAAACTTGACAAGAGATAAAATATTAATATAATTAATAACTATAAATGAATGTTTCAAATACATTTTAAAATGAATAAATAATTAAATAAATTATATAAAAAAATGTTTTAATTAAATAATTATTACAGATTCAGATGAGAATCTGTGGAATTTGTCAAACATATAGACATTCTTTAAAAAAAAAAATCTGTAAAATTTTTTGGAATTGGAATTTTTAAAAGTTTTATTTAAACAATTAAAAATGACTTATAAAGAGATTCACTTACTTGAAGTCACAGGTGACGTTCTGAATCCAGTCGTCGGGCAACATCTGCATCTGTGCCACTTCTGATGTGTGTGCATTGATGCGACCTACACAAATATCAACCAGTTTGTGAACAACTAGCCTTTAAATGCACATACTACATTAAGTAGATTGCCCATTTTCTTTTTTTGCAAGTCTTTAATCTTAACTGATAATACTTCGATTCATTTTCCGTAACGGCTGGTTAAGCTACATTTCTATTTAACAGTCAATAGCTAAAGAAGTTAAAGTCTGCAGAGCCTTAAACCAGCTCACAGTCTGAAGAACATCTAAATCTGTCAACATGATGTGATGCGGAGCAAAAGTACACGTATTGACCTGCAACACAAACTAAGGCTGTGAGAAACACTGAGAATGTTGCAATAATTGTTCACACATATTTCACACTGATGGTGTCATTCGGAGTTCATGCAAAAAGAAAATGATCTCCAGTCCACACCCCTACTTGTTCATCTGTGTATGGGAATCGCTGCTCTAGGCCAAATAACACAAAAAAGAGGACGTGATGACATTTCACCAATTATTCTTCAAAATCCAAAGAGGATGAGCAACAATTGGAACGGTTTATACCAATGAATAATTAATAAATGGAAAAAAAAGAAAAAAAAGCCTGATATGACCAGGAAGATTGAAGTAATGATGCTGAAAATGTTACATTTTAAAATATAAAATTTAAAATTCAAATAGACAAGATATTTTTAAATAGTAATTAGTGCTGTAAATCGATTAAAAAAACACATTTGTTACACATAATTGCGAATTAATCGCACATTTTCTCTGAAATTAATCGTGATTAATCCAACCAAACATTCAAGTTTTTACATATACTGTTATATTGCAATAATTTCACATTTAATCTTCAAATTAATCTAGAAACAAGATAAAGACAGAGTATTTTAAATATTCGTTTAATGGCATCTTTTTTTATTACTGAAGGCCAGTATCACTGATACCAATACTACTGATGTCTCTAGGAAATTGTTTCCCCCCCTTATATTTAACCATTAACTATAGTCATTCAACATTACAGTATAATTGAGAGCTAACAATTTTAACATTTATTAGAATGTTAAATTTATTAGAACTTATTAGAATGTATTAGAACTTTTAAAAAGAACAACTTCTAATTTAAATAAACTTAAAACAATCTTCATATAAACCCATTATAATAAAAGTCATATTTAGCTGCATGTGCCCATCAGCAAGTAGGAAATATACAGAAATTGAATAAAGTTATCACTAAATTCTAAATTAAATAAAGATAAAGCTTAAAGCTACAGAAGTTATTGATTTTCTCTTTTTTCTTTGATTAACAGACATCACAGCAGCTGGGTATTAGGTTATTTGGCTGCTATTACTTTAAGAGCTGCCGCTGCTGAACATGACGCGGATCTGACATGCATCGTATTTTCTCACAACTCTGTACTTTTTCGGACTCACTTCAGGTCTTAAAGTCTCAATAATGAGCTGACGAGTTGAATTGAGTGTATTAGATGAGGGAGACATGTTCTTTTGAAAACATGTTCTTAAATGTAACTCATATAACAAATATTTACATGCATACACAGTTTTAAGGCAGCTTTAATTGCCTTTTTGGTAACTTCATGACTTAACTGATGACATAACTACGACATTGCACGCTCGTAGTTAATTTCGCGATTTGATATGAAATGATACAGGCTACAGCGCACGCCGGTACATTTGTGCGTGCAATTGAAGAGCACGCGCTACAAGCACAGTACCGTTTCCGCACTTGTTTGACTCGTGCCAGGCCACTGAGGCGAAGTGAAGTGCGCGTCTAAAAAGTCTCCCATTTGATATGGTCGTAAAGACGTTCGGCATCTAAATAAACGCAATTCTTGTCAAGATAAACGAGACAGAAGTAGCAGTTGTGAGTGGGGTGTCCAAATAATAGCTCCGCCCCTGCGTAAAATATTTTTAATGCATTGAATTAAAAAAAGTATTGCCTGCGTTAACGTGCTAATTTTGACAGCACTAGTAATAATATTCCACAACCTTACTATTTTACTGTAATTTTAATAAACTAAATGCAGCATAGGTGAGCATTATAGACTTCCTTCAAAAAAACAAACATCCCCCCCCCCCCCCCCCCCCCCAAAAATCTTATATAAAGTCGTACTTATAGCATTTTGTGACTTATCTGCCTCAGTAAAATGCTCAGCTAGAAAGTTCTCTTGAGCCTTGTAAATATCTGACGCATACACAGCCATTCTGTTATCAGTAGGGCTGGATTCTGGACTAGACCCAGAAAAGACTAGATTCCTTTAATAACCCTAAAAGAATCTCTAAAGCAAACGATACTTCTGCATTCTTCTGTGATTCTGAAGTATTTTCACCTGCAGGCACAGACTGCTGTCAGGCACATTGTGGGCATTCTTAAAATCACTGTCAGTGTTACAGGCTTCCTCAAGGTAGATAGAAAATGTCAGGTTCCAAATTCTCCAAACTTTAGCAGTCTGTTCAGCAGAAAAGGAGTCTCTTTCCTTCATTCTCTCATAATGGAGAAACCTGAGTAGCCCTTCACCCACAGCGATACGTCACATGTGGTTGCATTCTTCTGCAGCCCTTTCAAAGTTGAAATGTTAGTAGCTACGGCAACCCTAACTCAAAACAGTGAGTCATGCATCATGAGAGAGGCATGCTGGGAGTTTATGGGAAGTTCACTTTTGTACTGACCCCCCTTGTTACCAAAACTAACACTCCAGATACAACATGGATACTTCTGCCGGTCTGAATTTGCTTCATTCAAAAACAAACAAAAAATTTATATTAAACTTGATGGTGATTGGTGATTTGAAATTTAAATGCTTTTTTTTTTTTTTAATCAGAGGACGCCAATGTAGCAAAAAGTAGATTCAAGCAAGAAGTAAAATGCAGTAAAAATGGTAGTATTCAAGTTAAAAAAAATTATAGTGATATAGTTATTTATATATCTATATATATTTATATATATTTTTTAAGTTTAGGGATTATTTATTATAAAACCAAAAATTAATATTTAATATCTTATTAACATTAAAAATTAATTATAAAAATGAATCAAATCTTATTATAAAAAAAATCTGAATTATCAATTTTCATGATCGCATGAAAAATGCTTTAATTTGATAATACAAATGAATCGCTGATTCAGGTAGGAATTGATCTATCAATTTTTTACCTACATGTATTTTTACTACATTTTCAAAGATGAAAAATGCTTTGATTCAATGATTTGTTTGCATAAATAATAAATTCGTTGAATAGGTATTGAAACGATTTTACAGCGTATAATACTTCAGCTTCATTCATCGCACCAAAGATAAACTGCAGTGCTTTACAGCTATAGGACAGGAAGAGCTAAAATAAACTTATCACTGCATCTAAAACAACAACATGCCTGTTAGATCCTCTACCCACTAAATTACTAAAAGAGTTGTTACCTGTAGAAGAAGAATCGCTTCTCAATATTATTAACTCGTCGTTGTCTTTAGGTCACGTCCCAAAACCATTCAAGCTGGTGGTTATTAAGCCTCTTATTAAGAAACCACAACTAGATCCTAATGAACTGGCAAATTATAGACCCATCTCAAATCTTCCTTTTATGTCTAAAATTTTGATGATGCCAACCCTGAAACAACATAAAACTTTCAAATTTTGCTTCAAGTTTGATTGCAACATATAATCATTACTGTTAATAGTGTTCATCGTCTATTTGATTACGTATTTGATTTTTCCATACATTTCTGCCATATGTACGTTAACTGACAGTTACCACTGATAAGCTACAACTAAATATTTTTGAAACTTAATTTTCTGTAAAGTTGCTGTGCAACGATTTGTATCGTGAAAAGCGATATACAAATAAACTTGAATTAAAATTTTCACCTAGATATATTTTTACGGCAACATTTATGCAGTAAATTTGTAGTATTTAATAAAGAAAATTATTTATACATTTAAAAAATACATTTTTAATTGAAAACAATATTATAAAAACAAAACAAATAGAATATTTCAAAGAAATAAACCACACATATTATAAAATGTATTGAAATCATCCTTATTATATAAAAAATCTTAATCTATTATGTGTTGACATGGAACCAATGTAACAAAAGCATGAAAATGCTTAATTTGATATCGCAAATGAATTGCTGATTCAGTTATGAATTGATTCATCAATTTTTACCTACATATATTTTTACAACATTTTCAAGACTCAAAAATGCTTTGATTCAATGATTTGTTTGCATTATCAAATCAAATTAGATGAATCTAAATGATTTTATCAACATTTATTTTTACTACATTTTATAGCACGAATCTGTTAAATCTGTTACATTAAAATTTTCAGTTTATTTTATTAACAAAAACTTGACTTGCTAATGCAAATGAATTATTAAATCAGCTATTTATGAATTTATGAACTGAACTGATAAGACGTTATTAAAAGCCCATTGCTTTTTTTTAGCGCTGCAATACTACATATTTTCATTTCTACAGGTCACGCGAATGTGATCTTTTTTAAATGCTCTCACACTATAGATATTTTCTTCTCCATCTGATTTGCTCAAACAGATTCGTGACAGAATTACAGCATACAGCACCCTATAAAACTGCATAACCTTTCATGATAAAGAGAAATAAAACACATTTCATCAGGTCTCTTACTTATGAAGGACACAGTACTGGAGTGCAGAAGTTTCTCGGCCCACAGCTGACAGGCCTCAGTGTGGGTCAGACTCTCGGCCCCGTAGCACAGCTGATACTCCAGCTTGGGTAAAACATGCACCGGGACGGCCTGGATGAGAGCAGACTCAATCATTACCCACTCAAATGGCAGTTCCGAGTCACTGTGCTCTATAAACACACGCAGAAGAAATCCTGTGCTGCGTTGAGAACCATTGACTGGAAAGAGTCTGTTAAAACATTGATAAGATTGAAAAGTCAACTCTACAGCTTTGCACAGGAAAGCCGACTGTTTAAAGAAAGGGTGTGGTGGACATTACTCAACCCTGGTTCAAATATAAAGATTAATGCTTGGCATATTGACATACTGACTCAAATCCAATAAAGGGTCGCTAAAAATCACTGACAATGATAACTAATAATGATAATAAGATGCATTGTGAGTGTTTACACAAGACCTGAGGAGTTGAATGATGTTCTCATCTGTTGCTCTTGGGGCGTGTACTTCAACCTTTTAACTAAAGGATCATTGTGTTTGTGTATTAGCATGTGTCCAGCTCACCCTGAAGGTGTCTTTGTCATGTCTGGGGTGAGCGATGTCCACACTGCTGCGCACCATGAGCAGAACGTCCAGCAGGCTGTAGAGTTTGTACAGAGCGCTGCCCTCTGCTGGAGGATCATAGTCCATTTCATCCTCAGCACTGACCTGAAGATCCTCCTTCAGAAGACCTGCGGATAGATGGATGAACTTTTTGTGCAAGAAACCTTGACTTTAAAATTCTAAAAATATCAAATACGGCCCCTTTAGATCATAATATTATTATTAAATGCTAGTATTTTCAGATTCTTCCCCCTCTTACATGTGACACAGATCTGTTTTTTGAATGCAAGTGTGAACAGAAAAATCTAATGTTGATTTGACACACTGAACCTGATATTTGAAATTATTTAAATACATAATAATAATAATAATAAATTTTGAATGGGACTAATCTTGCATATGTTATCTTGCAACAAATATCTTGCATTTATTACATATTAAAATGAAAATATATATAAATAAAATTATATATATATCTATTAATATATATATTTACATATTTCTTGTATTGCCAAAATAAATATATAAACATTTAATTTAAATTATATGTAAAATTAATATTTAATTACATTTTAACCATCCAATATTAAAACCATTAATAAAATAAACATTTAAAAACAAAATATATATATATTTTTATTTGTTATAATACAATTATTGTGATTCATCATATATATTAATTAAAACCTACAGCAATAATAATAATAATAATAAGTCACTAAATAACTTATCCCTTTTTGGAGAACGTCATCTCAATAATGTCGGTGATATTTAATTCTTGTGCTTCAGTGATAATTAAATATGATCATACAAAGTGAATGACCTGACTTAGTTGTTACAGTTACTGAATTTGTCAAGTTACATTTACGTGTTAAAATTCAGAAAAAATACGTATTTACTTCAATTATAAAATCACATAAATTTAAATGCTGTACATTTAAATAATATTTGGATAGATTTAAATCATATTTACACTTAATTAAATATGGTTTATTTCAATAATTATTTAAACAATAATTACTCAAATATGTTTAAAGAATTGTATGTTCATTTTGACAAACGCACATCAGGTGTATTACCATTATGCCTTCACTTCGTCATTTCTAGAAGAGCGTTTTATGGATATGGGTTAGTTTTAAAGCATCATGGGCCACATTTAAAAAGACGTTTGAATATCCGTCCTCACAAAAACATAATTGGAGCATGATTTTTGCCTCTGAGAGGGTGTTTTGAGCACTAACGTTTTCTGTGAGTGGCTAGCAGCACAGGAACATCAGCAGGCAGTGTGGTGTCCTCTTCCTGTCCCGCTCTGGACTCCAGATACGACGTCACACACTGTTTGACCAGTGAGTGGGCTTTAGCTTCTGGAGGTTTGTCTTCTGGGACGTGGGGCTTCTTCACAGGCTCCTGGTTCTTGCTGGGGGTGGATTTCAGCATGGCGTCCTGCATCTTCAAAATCTGTCCGAGCTGATCGCACTCGCCGGATATTCGGGGTCTTTTGATGCCCTTCTTTGTTCCTTTGCCCGAAGGGTTTGTCGGGCCTGGCGTGGCTGACTCGGGTGCTTGTGGGGAGAACACCTCTGTGGCTGTCACCTGGGTCTGAGGTCTCTGTGGGGAGAAAATGTCATCTATGACTAGTCGTTCTTCATCAGAATCCAAATCCTTGTCTTTCATCATATGTCTGGGCCGCTCGGTGGGAGGACACTGAGCTGAAGACGTTTCGATCTTCTCTTTTGCATCTTCACTCACACTTTCCTTCTCTGAAATGGCACATTTATTCAGCATACCGTCTCCCTCATCGGCCAAAGTGTCGGTTTCTCCTTGGACCTTAGCCACGGTCAACTCAAGGGGTTCTGTGGGAGCGTCTTGAGATGTTGAGGTGCGTTTTGTTGTACCTACAGAGTCTGTCGGTTTCTTGAGGCTTTGGATAGGTTGAGATGGAGTTGCGGTTGGATTTGTAGAAGCTGTTTTTGGGTCGTTCTGTTCCTTCACTTTCTTACTGGGCTTGTAGGACTCCCCAAATGACTCCAGGTCTGTTAGATCAGTCCCAAAATCCATACCAGCATCGTCAAATGCAGCCATACTCCTGGAGATCTTGTCCTGGGCAGAGTAAAGCTAAATAAATAACATTTACAACGTTTATATTTTAAATATTTCTCACATAGCTCAGAGTTATTTGGATTTACTTTACATTTATTTATTTAGCAGACACTTTCCTGAATAATAACATAATATACAGATATATAAAATAAAAGCGTTGTATAATATAGTAGTACAATACAATATTAAATATAATAAGCACACATAATATAATAAACACACATAATTCCTTTTTTTCTTCACAAAAATATTCATTCATTCATTCATTCATCAATTTATATATACATTACCGGTCAAACCTTTGGAATAATTAAGGGTTTTTAAACATTTTTGAAAAAGACTCTTATGCTCGCACGCCGCAATTTTTTTACTTGATGACTAATACAAATAAAAATGTTATTACAATTTAAAAGAAGTCTTGTATTTTAAAATGTAATTTATTCCCGATTCAAATTAGATTTTTCAGCAGCCTTTACTCCAGTCTTCAGTGTCACATGATGCTTCAGAAATCATAAAACATAATCAAAAAAAATAAAGTCATTCAAAATGTTGCCCACTAATGTTTGCTAATAATAAAATAATAGACAGATATATTAATTAAAATCATATAATTAAATCCTAATATATAGATAATATATATCTAAAATGACAATTTGTAATATTAATAATATAAAAAAATAATATAATAGTTATATTGCTATTAATTATTAAATATATTACATATTTTAGCTGTAGTTACTAAACAATTTTGGCAGGGAAAATTTCCGTTTTTGATTTTGCAAGGTTTTTTTTTTTTTTATCCAAAACTATTACAAGTAAAGATTAATCCATTCTTTACGAAAGTGGTTTAAAAAAAGAGCCAATGATTAATTAGTAATTTATTAACAAGAATTCATCTGCAATATATTTCACTGTCTGGGGTTTCGTCTTACCGTGGTAAACATCTTACCTCAGGAGGAAGCTGCATTTCAACAGGCAGCTCTTCTGAAGTGAGGAAAAACACAGGACGTGACACGGTCTTCTTGAATGCCAGCGTCACGCTCTCTTGATGAAACAGCAGACTCCTCTCTCTCCAGCTCAGCTCCGTCTTCAGCAGAGGAGGATCGATGTATGCCGTCTTACTCTGACTGCTGCCTGAGAACCACAACATTCATCATGTGAGAGTACTGACTGGATTACAATCTTATGGTCTACAATGAAGCATTTAAAACATGAAGTGACTCTTCACCATTCATGGGATTCACTTTGACCCAAACGGGGAGCTCCCAAGCTTCTGTGAGCTCAGAGCTGTTATTCAGGAGCTGAAGGAAGGCCTCTTTAGATAAACACACTTGTGGCTCGTAAGTAGCACTGAGTTTTTCTGCATTACTGTCATTGCTGATGGCCTGCAGGTATTAAGAGACACCAGGATTAACTAAAGTACTATATTTGATTCCCACAGGTCCATCAAAATGAATTCATGAGGTGTGGGAATACAATTCAACATATATCAGAATCAAATATAATCAAGAGTGGTAATTCAAACCAAATGCAACAGTGCGCTCTAGTGGTTAAGGCCACATTTTACAAGATAGAGACCTACACTGCTTATATAAAACAGAAATTACATGGTTGAATCTAACAAAAAGAATTGTTTGCTTTCATGAAACTAACCCTTTAAGAAAGAAAATGAATTTTTTTTCTCTTGTTTTAAGCATAAGCTCACTTAATTTTGTTCAATTTCTCAGAAAATAAGACTTCACATCTTCAGTTTGCATCTGAAGTAAATGTCTTGATTTAAGGATGTTTCGATATTTGTATTGGAGGGACAAAAAACTGAGGAAGTTATTTATTTTTTCAAAGGGCCATTGTAGCCTAAACATTTTACACAATAATAGCTTTAAATGATCTTTTGGGGGTATTTTCACAGCCAAATTTAGTTTGTGATTAATTAGATTAATCACAGCACCCCGTAATTAATAGATTAAACATTTTAATCGACGGACAGCCCTAATAAATATTACTATCTATAATATAACCACCCACACAACACACACACACACAACACACACCACACACAGGCTACTTACAGTGTGAACTGAAGTTGCTTTTTTAGCTGGAGGAACCACATTTGACACGGTCTCATAGTCTACAGGAAGTTGGGTGTTTTCTGCCATGACTTTTTTGTCTAGCATATCTATTTTACCCTGAGGAGAAAATACAGTAGAGATAGATATAACAAACAACAGTATATCACACATTCAAGTTCATTAAAAAAGAAAAGAAAAAGAAAAGTACCAAAGCAAGAAGCTGTTTCTCAAAGTTGAGAGAGAGTTCACCCACAAACTTTACACTGGTCAGACTAGTAATCTCTTGAATGCTGTAAACCTGTGGGTAACTCTTCACATGCTCCAGACAGGCTGTAAAATATTCCTGTTGGGAAAATCACACACAATCAATTAAAAGGATAATTCACCCAAAAATGAAAATTTGATGTTTATCTGCTTACCCCCAGGGCATCCAAGATGTAGGTGACTTTGTTTCTTCAGTAGAACACAAACGAAGATTTTTAACTCAAACCGTTGCAGTCTGTCAGTCATATAATGGAAGTGAATGGGAATCACGGCAGACTTATAAGTGATTATTTTTTTTGTTTTTTTTTTTTTTTTTTTTTTTTTTTTCTGCCACCTATCTCTCAAATGGACCATTGACACTCCTAATTGAGATTGTAGATAGAGTATCAATGGTCCATTAGAGAGATAGGTGGCGGTAATGTACTTATAAGTCTGCGATCCGCCGTAAAGCAAGAAGAAGAAGAAGACGCGTCATGCGCCGGCTAAAAAAAAGAAGACGACGCGTCACGCACCGAGCAGGACAGTTCGGACATTGCGGTGAATCAGAGGTATAAAACTATATAAATACTGTTCAGTTTATTGCACAGACCTGATCGTTTCGTGTATTTACACATCAATGTATCATCACAAGCCACAGGGTTTAATTTGGTTTTGCTTGTGCATATTTTTTTGGACTCTCAAAGCCGTGATTCCCATTCAATTACATTATATGACTGACAGACTGCAACGGTTTGAGTTAAAAATCTTCGTTCGTGTTCTACTGAAGAAACAAAGTCGCCTACATCTTGGATGACCTGGGGAAGCAGATAACATCATTTTCATTTTTGGGGAGCTATCCTTTAAAATGAAATAAAAGTGCAAAGTATTTATTATAAAAATTAATTTTTAGGAATTATTGATTAAAATTAAATAATAAAGAATGTAATTAAACACAATAATTTGTGTGTAGACATTTGAATAGTAAACTAATTAAATAAATAATACCTCAGTGTAGCGGCTGCTGCCTGGTGGCATATAGTTGTACCCATCAGCACATGCTCTAGAAACATCTTGCAGGTATTTCATAAACTCTGTCACCTCGTTCTTCACCTGCTCCATCAAACACTTTGAAATGAGAAACCAGATGAACCACATGAAAATAGCCTTGCATCCATGTGGCTCAATCAAAACTGCCTCACTGTTAAAGGCAGGCGATCAGGGTGAGAGATGGTCTACCTTTGAAGCTTTGAAGTAATTCTTGCGGGCGAGCATGTTGAGATACATCTTGCGATTCTTTATACTGAGGGTGGAGAAGCAAGGGTAGGGCACTAGAGGCTCAGGGAACGCTGGGATCTCAGTTCTCTTCACAGGTTTGGCTTCGGTTGGTTTGCATTCAGACGTGGGCTCATCTGATGCAAGGATGTTACTGACATCTGAACCTCCATCACACTTCACAGTCTTTGCTTCTGCTGAGGGTCCGTCTGGCTTTTTCTCACCGGTCTCCTCGGATTTTCTATTAGAGCTTTGAAGAAAATAATTAAAAATAATACATCTCTATCACATCATGACTTAACCCGCTTGTAGTCTTCTGTTATTTTAGACAGTAACATTTACTTTATGATTTTTTATTGTAATTTTTTTTACTTCATGAAAAAGAAATTGTGGATATGATTCAAAAAGTGCTCATCTGGTCTATTTTTAACCTAAACACTGCATTAACAATTTTTTTAGTAGTAGTAGTAATAATAATAGTAAACTAGGCAAAAAATAAATAAACATAATATTACTTAATATAAAGTTAACATGGCCACAAAATTAGAATCATTCCCTCGATTAGTAAATTGTAGCCTATTGTACTAAGTCATTAACTGAGGGTACAACTTAGTACAAATGGCCACGTTTTAATTAAACAAGGGAACTAATGAATGTCATGAACAAATTATTAACTCGGGCCAGATTTATCTAAGCAGAGAGCCAAAAAATTCGAAAATAAAATGTCAAAATAGTGGTGTCTAATGGTGATAATTTTAGAGGAGCATATGGACCAGTATCACAAAATACCCCAAAATTAAAAAAAAAATGGCATATATTAATATTATAAACTTTAATATTATATATAGATGTAAAGATAAATTACATTACAGAAAAAAGTGGGGAAATTTTATATACATAAAAAACACATTTCACGCAAGTAAATTGTCTATTTTAATGTTTTAAATAACTTTTCTGAAAATAAAATATCAAAATATTGGTGTCTAAAATATTTATGTAAAAATTGAGCAACTTACTTATTCTGATACTAAATGTTATTATATTCAAATGAGAAATTGAAATATAAATGAGCTTTTTTTCCCCCTACATCTATAGAGTACCCCTTACAGTAATTCCCATGATTTTACTATAGTAACTATGGCAATTTGGTAGAAATGATGTACATTCAAGTATTTAGGCTACTATTTTCCCATATTGTAGCATTGATAGTTGTAAACCATATCTAATTATGTTTATGAAGAGCCGTTTTATATGTGGTTAGTATGGTCTCGCTATTAATAACACAGTTTAACAACAGTTATCAAGAACTATAGTGCATATAATACACAGACTTGACCAGAGTCACCTAAGGTCACCGTTACCTGTGTAAAAGAGCAAACAGTTCTTTGACGTTGGGCGCGAGAGTGAACTTGTCAAACACATCTCTGGAGAACACCAGCGGAGCAGAGACAGGAGCATCATTCCTGAGGACAAACCAGCACACTGAAGCTGACTGAGTTTATACAACTAACTAGCGGCAATACAACTGAGAACAAGCACTGACACGGTCTACATAGTTTATCAAGAAACTGTGTTTATTTAGCGAATCATATTGTCACCTACCATTTTATCTCCATTGCAGCAGGTTTTTAGATGTAGATGTAGTTCACATCGTTAAATCATCCTACAGACTCTCAGGACAGTGCGGCGCGAATGCGATAGTTTAATCTTCCGGGGAGAACCAAAGCATGACACGAAGGTTCCGCTTCCTATCACACGTTTGAAATTTTTCGCAATATATTTATTAAAGGGGTCATATGATGCGATTTCAATTTTTCCTTTCTCTTTGGAGTGTTACAAGCTCTTGGTTCATAAAGAAGATCTGTAAAGTTGAAAAGACTAAAGTCTCAAATCTAAATCTTTATATAAGTTAAGAGTCAGCTACGCCTACCTAAAACGGCTATTAACACGCCCCCACATGTCTACATCACTATGTGGGAAGATTTGCATAACGCCGCCCAAAATTCACGCAAAGAAAGAAGGCGTAACTTTTATTCCGTGTATATTATGTTGTTGCGCCATGTCGTAAGGTAGGGCTGTAGTACTCGAGTCCGGTCTCAAAGACAAAAATAAATAGTGTAATAAATATATTGTTAATTGTTTGTTCATGTTAGTTAATACATCAACTAATGTTTAACTAATGAACCTTACTGTAAAGTGTTACCGACTCTTTTATGAGGTTAGAAATAGGGCTGAAAGATGAATCGTATTTTCATTGTCATTGCAGTATGAACATGTTATTTAGCAATGGGCACCGAAACATGCTATGAAATAGCAGAGTTAGTGGATTTAGGAGCCAGAGTGCAGAATTCAGCACTCAACAAAAATCTGGCGTTTCAGCGATGACTCATCTTTAACGCCTTTGATTGGCCATTGCATTAATAAACTCATTGGAATCGTATGTTATTGGTTGTAATGCTCACCACTGTAAAAACAAAAAACAAAAAATTTAGTTTTATTTGTTGGCCCTAATATGCACAGTTAATTATTCATTTATTTATCACAAGTAATCATCATTGCAAAAAAAAAAAGCTCCACTGTTATCACACATAGCAGAATTTCCTCATATCGTGCAGGACTATTAGAAAGGCAAAATCAATGCAAATCAGTGGATATGTCTGCTATAATAGGATAGGTGCGTTAAGGCCAGTTGGAGCTAAACTCTACAGGGCATTGGCCCTCCAGGATCTAGTTAGGACCCAGTCCTACAGAGTTGTTACTTTGCACATGCTTTTTGATCATTACAAATAATAATGTAAAATGATTTTCTTAGAATAGGAGATATGCTGTCTCTCGCATCACATACATTATCAATAGTTAAGTACAGTATGTGGTCTTGAAGAGGATCCTTTTTTTTCTCTCATTTGGACTTGGTCTTGACTTGGACTCGAAACTTTTGGACTTGGACTTGACTTGGACTCGAACCTCTTTGGACTCGGTCTCGACTAGTCTTGGTCTTGGACCTGTCTTGGACTCGACAAAGCTGGACTTGACTACAGCTCTACGTATGAAGGCGCTGTGTGTTGCGTTCTGTGAAAAGCCCCAAAACTCCTGTGTTTGGTCTTCCCAACAAGAGGGACGATATTTCCGCTTCGTCATGCCTGGAGCTGATCTGTGCTGTTCGCTGAGGAAATACATCAACTTCGCTTTGTGGATCGCCGGATCGGCTTTCACCGTGGACGAAGCGGAGTCCAGCCCGGGGTCGTCACATGTGGTTGTCACAAGCCCTCCGGACGCTCCTTCGTCGAATCCGCCGCCCACGCCGTTCTCAAGCCCGCCGCCTCTGCTCACTCTAGCCCTCCGGCCATTCCTCACTCTAGCCCCCGGCCTCTGCTCACTCTAGGCCACCGTATGTGACGCTGTGTAATCAGTGGTTAAGTTGTATTTACAACACTATTCTAGAACACTTCAACCCAAATATCCAGATGTTGTGCAGAAAAATGTTATGGAGGGACTGTTCATGGGTCATGGGAGACTGTAAGTAAGTTTTTTTATTTTTAAAGAGTTTTTGTATTTTATATATTTAAAGCGAGTTTTTGGGCAGTGTAGAGTAGCGCTTGTTGTTTGTCATTTCTCCGATCACAAATGCAGACATGGTTTTATGTTTACGCGGGGCGATGCAACGCAGCGCTCCGGCCTGACAGGGCATCACAGTATGGTGAGGGGTATTCGGCCAATCATAACGCACTAGATAGCTGGCCAATCACAGCACACCTCGCTTTTTCAGACCGATGAGCTTTGTAAAAATCGACACGTTTCAGAAAGGCGGGGCATAGAGGAGAAACAATAATGTACAGTATGTGGAAAATAATGTGTTTTTTGAACCTTAAACCACATAACACATTTCTTAACACCAAAAACACAAAATAATGTTCTTTTTAGCAACATCATATGACCCCTTTAATTATTATACTGTTATTGGTATAATACATTTGTGACAATAAAAAAAAAAGTATTTCCAGTGGTATAGGGTTTTGTCGGGACATGCTGAAAATATCACTAAATAGCTGGATTTACTAAGTTTTGCATCATATTTTAATGAACATTTTCAAAAGTTAGAATGTGTTTAATTTACCTATAATACGTAAATACAAGTAAGTATTAAACGTAGATATGTTTTATTTATTTATCTATTTTACTTGATCTTTCAATTAAATGTGTTTGGTGAGACACTTGACTTTTAAACTGACCGTATTCAGTCCTTTACACTTTATACAAATTAAAAGATTCTGAAAGCCTCCTGTAGGCCTACTGTTCGAAGATTTCACATGAACTTATTAGGTTTGTTCACTAATGTACTAAATAATAGCCATGGTATGGTAAAAAAATTAAAAATTACGAAAATTAACCATAGTAATTTTGCTACAAAAACCATGGTAACCACAAAGGTTTTGCTACACTAGTTTAACCATGTAGTAGCCTAGTCAATACACACACACACACACACACACACACACACACACACACACACACAAAAACAACAACATGGTTACTACGTCTACCATAATAAAATCATGGTTATTTTTTATAGGCTGTCATCTGACATGTTTAATTAATCTTTGGAAATCGCACAGACTTTTATTGTGACTGTTGATTCCAAGTTAATGTTGCCAAATTCTGCAAGCCACTTCAAACTATTTGAGCCCATACTCATATTCTATCTCAAATGTTCTATATATTGAAACCTTTTAATGTCTAGTTTGCCTCTTCTTTGAAAAAACGTAAGTCTGAACCTGTATTTCTAGTAGGCTACATTTTCATATTTTTGTTGTTATTTCTTGTTGACTGACATTGAAATATTCCATGCATGCTTTACAAAAATGCTTCAACTATATAAAATATAACATTAGGGCAACGTAAGTTCTCTTTTAAATGTTGTTCTGTTTTTCCACTCTTTTTAAATTTCTCTGAAGGTTGTGCGGAACTTCAACCATATGAACTAAATAAAGAAGTATGACACACATTGAATAAGAGCCCATTACAAGCGGTAAATTTTATTATGGGATAACAGCACATAAAGCACATCTAAAATCGATGTGTCCAATGCACTTTTAATAAAGGTAATATTAAAGGTACAGTTTCTAAGTACAATATAACAACATTCATATTAGAATGAAAAGTATTTAAAAGACAACATTAAATTTCTTATTTTTCTTTACAGCAGTATTTACAAAATGAATCAAAATACTTATTTCCATATTTAAGAATCAGACAAACAGAAGGAGCAAAACCACTATTGAGAAGAGACTATCTCCTAAAGAGAGTTCCAAAGAGCTGAATAAAAAGGTACATGATCGACTATCCCCATTTTAAGATCAGTAGCAAACATGTGACATAAAAATATGTGACAACCGCAAACCGTTCTCTGCTTTTTTCCCCCCTGTAGGAAAGTAGGAGCAAAATCCAACCCGTCTTGCCCCAGCCCTTGTGCCCTCCCCTTCAGCTCAACAAGAAATAGAAGTGTAGTATGCATCATTTAACATACACATATGAACACTTAAAATACATTGCATTAGTCATTTTGTTTCATAAACGTCAACTTAAAACCTAATTGGCAGGAAACAACAGGGAGAACACAGGGAGTGGATTGTCTATTGTCTGCCAGTTTGTCTCTGCAAATATCCAAACGGGGTTCGCGTTTAACATCCAGCCAGGGTGCAACTGACTGAATGCAATGTCCCATAACCACGTGAAGTTGTTCGGGGGAAAAGAAAAAGTAGCGTCTGAGAATCTCAGAAAATACAGGACATCACAGAGACAAGAAAATGCCGTTTCCATGGCTATAAACAAACATGAAATGCCTCATTTACATACAAAAAGACGGCAGATGAAAAGAAAAGTCGGTAACACAAGACAGAATTCACCTACGTGTGCAAACACAGTCATTTGAGTACGTGAAAACTAAATGGACGAATAGAGTTTCTGCATCCTGTACCACTGAGAGGCACTCAGTGTAGTTTGCTATGTATTATTGCAAGTAGATTCTGCCTTGCTACAAAGATAAAAACAGGAAGTTTCGCACAAAACTTCGTACAACCGCCTTTGTCCTGTACAATTTATAACACTTAACCATTGTGTGTGTATGTATGTAACTGTAAGTGAGCGGGGGAAAAAATTAATGTTTACAAAGCGTGTTTAAAAAAAAACAGAGGGTAGAATCGACAAAAAATGGAGGGAGCCAAAAAGCGGCAGACAATCCAGTACTTTTTCGCGTTTAAAGTCCTTCCAGCGCCCAATACAGAAAATAAGCACCTGGATTAGAAACACCTCCAGCTACAGTTTCAAAACAATCAAAAAGAAAACAATACTGCTGCTTTTTTCAAATTTTTTTTTTTTAAGCATGAACAATCATCATTGTTGCGAAAAATTCAAAATTGCGACGTTTAATAGAGATTTACTTAGCCGATACTTGCTAATAATCTTAAAAGTGGGAAGGAAACAAGCCGCGTCCCAAGACTAGCACACTGATACAGGTACTTGCTGGGTATTCGAAAGTAAATTTACCACTATCATTATCTTTATTGTTATCGTTATTATCATTATAATTATTATTTTATTGAGTCCTAATATCAATAATGCATCAATACTCAGTGAAATGAATGGACTAAGAGGGTGGCCTAGTCTATGAATCCATAATTTTTGTTCACAAAGTAACTTACCTAGCACCACACGTCAGTATAACACAAAATTTTATGTCCGCACACCCTACCGCTAATCGAACTAAGTCTAAAAGAGAGAAGTATACTCAAAACAGAGATATTGTACAGCATGATGTGTCTGATAAAACCGATAAATATTTGCACTGAGCAGGTCTTAATAGAAGTATTTTCTTCTTACCTATACAGACAGAAGTTACAAAGTTACTTTTATACATGTGATCGATAGAACATTAAATATTGTGAATTAAAAGCCGAAAGAAGGACAGGGAAACGTAGCTGTACAGTTTACAGGCCATTTGACGTTCGTAGTTCTCCACCCGGGAACAGAACTCGTCAATATACAAATAATAATAAACAAAAAAATGACAATCAGAGAGCGAAAAAAACCCAAAGCAAAAAAAAAAATTCAACGTGATAAATAAGAAAATGTATTTACATGCAGATGTTCAAAGCCTATGCACAAAATGAATCATAATATACCATATATTATTGCTTGACATTCGATTATGGCTAAAGAGTTTTCTTTTTGTCTATTATCTAAACATAGTTCACTTTTAATAACGCGTCAGCTGTGCTTTTGGAAAGAAAATGCAAGGAAAACGATTGACGTAATTCTTAGTAACACTTCAACCTTCAGCTCGAATGCTGTCGCGAGCATGACACGTTAAATTCGTTGATCGGAATTGCAAAAAAAAAATCTGTAAATGTGCCTTTCATTCGAACGTGAGTGCATAGGCCTTGTTGCGTTTGCATAACTCTAATCGAAATTAACGTCGAGGTGCAGTGTGTCATGCTTGTTCAGCCTCATCAAAGGATTCAAGCTCAGTGCTACGTTAAACATTTTAAATCCTGGGAAAAAAAACGTAAGATCCTACATACAATTCACCATCTCACCCTGCTGCGTCTGATCTTTTAAAGCCTTGTCTGGGGGTTTGACCTTAAGCAAACATTACAAATAGCACAAACATACACATTTCTGCTTGTACACGCTCTCGCATCCACATTCGGATGTATATTGCTTCTCACGTAGACAAAGGATAACCACATTTGGAAAAGGATTTCGTTAAACAATTTACAAGGGGAAAATGTATGGATCTTCCACCGATAAGATACCACACGTCTAAAATACCACAGATCCAGAGGTGTTTACGTACCTTTGCTTGTATTAGAAAAAATAAATTTGTCCCAAAGTTCTATCCCATAGCATATTGCTTTAAAAGTCTAATACAAACTACACTGACAAAATACGACATGCAAAAGTGGTAAAACGTGACTTTACTACAGCTTTTATGGTGTTAGAACTGACTTGAGGATAATTGGACAGGAAACAGCAAAGCTTGTTCATCAAGGGGACTCCACAGCAGTGGTTACCCTGTAGAAACCCGTATTTGTCACGCGCAACAATTCGCCCGCGCGGACGTCTGAAGGTGGAGAAAATCGTGAAGAGGTATTTGGCACACAGACTCAAACAATTATGAGTGACGATTAGAACAAATCCCCATCCAGAGAAAAACAAAGCTGGGAATTAGCGTAGCACGCTTGAGGTTGTTATCTTGCTTTGTTGGATTTTCGGGAAGTTGATCTTGGAGCTCGCTGGGTGATTTGATAAAGCCAGTAGCCTACGGGGGGCGAATGAATGAAATGACATGTCTTGCATTGTTTATGATGTACTGCCATCTTCTTTTGACTTGACAGCAATCATGCTAGTGAATAACATGGTATGACATGAGCCTGTAGATTGTGAAAGATGAAAAATGAGGTTTAAAAAATGAACTACAGTAACAAATGAGTGTTTGTTCCCATTTGTATTTTAACATCATTACCAGGTTGTTTTGGGTTCAATTCTGTTCCTAGTGAGCTGCCTTCCTGTCTGCTGTCTACTTCCTCCAAAATAGAACCTTCTAAGTGACTGATTTGGATCAATCTACATAGACAACAATTCTGTATGTCACATAAATAGCTTTCCTTATGAGTAACACATGGGTTGTCTCTGTTGCAATTGATTCCAATGGAGTTTTATGTTAGCATGTTGCTATGCTAAAAGCACAATACTTCGCCCATAAATTTTGGGTAAATATTACCTTTTTTTAAATAAGATTTAACTATTATGTATTAATTATTTTCAGTATTGAATGAAATATGTTTAAATCTTCGACTCCTACACCATGCTGAAAGATTTTTACAGATTTTGTTGTAGTACATTCTGGGATTGCCTTAAAGTTTGGCTAAAACTTTTACTTTTCAGTCTTTTGAGACTGCTAAAATGCTGTCTAAGAAGGCAGCTCAATAGGATTTAGAACTGATTTCAGTATCCCTGCCCAATTATTAATCAATATTACTCTCCCTGAGCCTTGTAGTACACAAACTGCTGATTTACTGTATAAACACAAACCTGGATTGTCAATTACAGATTGATGTATTGTAATAAGCAGGACTTCTTGGGGATGCATTGCACAAACTCATATTTTGTGAACAGTAGTTACTGACACATAATTATGATAAAAACGCTACAGTATTTATCTGTACTGAACATGCCATCAAGATCAAATTATTGAGCTCTAGATGCAACATAGAGCTGACTAACGTGTTTAAGCTACCGGCTTCAGAATTGAGTTAGACAGACTCTTCCCTGAGGAAAATACTTGGTGTCATGGGGAAAGAAATTACATGTAGCTACCAAGATCTACTCAAAGTTTCTCAAAATGTCAGTTAGCAGGCCATAGATGTGATCTGTGAAGTTTTTTCCTGGATTCTATTGGGATTTTCTAAACGCCACAACATAGTTTTACTGGAATGTTACAATACAACAATTTTTTTTCAGACTCAAAAAAGCAGGAAAGACCACTATGGCACATTCAAGAGACGTACAAACACGCGCAACACACAACAGTTAGGTATTCCAAAAAATAGCACTATTACTACCATTGTCTTGTTCTTTGAAAGAGAAAATTCATAAAAAACACACAGATTCTAATTATTGCAGGATTAAGTGCTATATCATCCTTCGTTCTTTCCCCTTTTCTTTCATAGACTTCATAAGCACTGTACAATGTTACAAAAATAGAGGATTTCAACCAGACAAGGCTTTGAATATTTCTCTTTTCGTCTTTTTTCCCCCCACTCTTACGTTCCCAACGAGCATTGTTGCTGGGCAAAGACCCTCACGAGAGTCAGTTTAAGGAAGATCAGCCGTTCAGAAACCAGATCTGCTTCCTCCACACGTTCATGTGGCGCACCACCACTAGATGGAACCATTAAACAGCATGTGACGTGTGTGGAAAAGGGCCCGTTTGCATTCAACAGCCCTTTAGACCCGGTGTGCTTAGGTTTTCATAATGGTGGCAGACGATGAGTGTTTGCTACAAACCCCCCCTAGATTACGTGATCCGCCTTTACCCAGCACCAACCTCCGCCTCGCACAAATAAATACACAAACACGCACGCAAACACGCACCCACCCTCAGCAGCGTTAGGGTTTCCGGCACTCGTTCTCCATAACTGTGGTATTTATACATGCAACACATCACTAGGTAAATATACAAGTCTTAAATTAAAGAAAGGTGCAAATAAAAGTGCCTTATCAATTTTTCACAATTAAGAATAGTCTAGCTACTAATATCATACATGTTATTTAAAATAGATTCTATAGACATTATTATTATTTTTTTTCCGTATAGTTTGTACTTATGATCGTATACCCTGTAACAATGGACCCTTGCATTGCATCGATGTTGGTGGTCAGACCGTTACGTTACGTTAACACCATTCCGGAGAGGGACTTAATAGCAGATGGCCTTAAACGATATCACTAAGCAACTATGGTAGATGGAGTCTCTGACGGCTAAAAGCAATCGCGACTAGAATTACCAGAATTCTACGTTGTTCCTTCTTTTTTTTCTTGATTCTCCGTAGAAAGGTGCTGTTTTGTGTTGACTCCACATCACACTCCTTCTCCGTATCTCTCTTTTTCTCTCACTTTGTATTCTTCTTCGTTCGGTGCTGGTTTGACATCCCAAAAAAGGAACAAAAAAAAAAAATCCAAGTGCACAGGGAGGAAGAAACTAACCACGTATTTTTCTACGTAGACTTTTTTTGGTGCTACAACAACTGCTGGAACAGTTCGGATAATCGACTTTTTGATCGCAACTTTTTATTTCATGTTCTTGGCTTGAAAAGGGCTTATATGTTCCTCTTCCGCTGGATTCCAGGCGAATGCTCTCTGGGAATAGTTTTTCCGTTTTGGAAATGAGTCAAAACAATTTATGCTGATCGTGACAAATCGCCATGGGACCGTTCGCGAAAAACGAACGTGTGGACTCTTCAGGTTCAGCCAGAGAGAGAAAGAGAGCGAGGGAGCGTTCGGGAAAAACAAGTGTCTTCATCTTCTCATCCTCTCCCCCTGGGCTCCGAATCCCACCTGTGTCAGTAAAAGGAGGGAACAAACCCCAAAAATAAACCGCTAGAGTCAAACCCAGTCCATTACCTCCTCCCCCACAAAAATAATCACAACGAAAAAAAGGGGAAAGTGTATGTGCAGTGTGTCGTCCGTCCAGGTGTGTGTATGTGCAGGGCACTGCTAAAGTGTCTCAGATTTATGCTTGACAATCCCCACGGTGTGAATTCCCCCGGGTGGGGTGGGCGCGGGGAAGCGCTACCCATCAACGGGCATGGACTGCTCAAAGTCTGATCCAAACAACTCCTTGTACAAGGGGGGGAAGTGGGCGCGGACAATGTCTGGGTATATTGCTTTGAACGCCGTCAGCTTTTCCGTATGCCGGCTGCACAGGGCTCGCAGCGTTGAGACTTTGCATATCAACTGCAGAAAGAGATAGAGAGAGAGAGAGAGAGAGAGAGATTTTAATTTGGTGGAAAGGACCCTGTGCTACTGGGTCAAGGCAAAAGGCAGACCCTCTAATCGAAGACACACACAGATGTCCCAGGTTTTTTACATGACATTAGCTAATCTTTCGGCCGCCAGACCAAATACAGCTTTGTGGATGAAGTCATACATGAAATTCAAATTGACCCTATTTGCTTTCTTAATAAATGTCCCTGGTCCAATAATGCAAATGATTTAAACAAGGGGTCTGCAGAAAATTTACAAGAAAAAAAAAAGTATTTACGCTTTTTTTCCCCAAAGCGTAATTTCACAACTGTCAAATTTGTTTACCACAATATTATTTAACAAATTGAATATTATTATTATTTCAATTTGCTTTCTAATGACCAGTTGAAAATGATTTAATTCAGTGTGGTTATTGTTAACTAAAACTATTGAACTTGTTTTCAAGTGATTGACATCAAATTTAAAAAAAACATTAATAAATATGCAGTAAATAAAAATCTGAGATAAACTTAACCAAAATAAAAATGAAAAATGACCCCCTTGGGGGCAAGTAACGGAACTAATTACTTTTAATTTTAAACATAAATTACTAAAACTAAATTGAATCAAATAAAAAATACAAATTAAAATAAAATAAATATAAATAAATATGACAAAAGCATAGCAAAAACTAAAATTAAAAAGAAACCTGGATATATAAAAATACAAGCGACAGTAATTAAAAATATCAATAGAATATAAATAATGCTAAAACAACACTAATTTAATTATTAATCATTCATCATATCCTGTTCCTTATGTGTCCAGTACCTTTGTCAGTATGCCGTCCTCTCTGTGGTTCTTCTGTAGAACATGTTGGAGGGCCAGCTGGATCTTCTGCTGGAGTTTCTCCACCTTCACCTTCTCCTGGAGCCAGGATCGATCTAAACACACACACACACGGGCACGAGGATGAGACACTTTCACATATACAATCTGAGCTGTCCCAACACCACAAATCGTTTTGATGGTAAACAAGGGATTGTGGGTAATTTATGGGTATGCTTTAACACAGAGCCAGGCTCACCTGCAGACATCAACACGAAGGCGGAGAACAGGGCGATCTCGTCTTCAGAGAGGTGCATAGAACACAAGCTTTTCCCAAACTCGAAGACAGAGCTGATCAAGTCGTCGCAACCTGTCACCGTGGAGACAGAGAGGAAGAAGAAGTCGATGAAAAAAAAGAGAGAGTCACAGGCGGCTGAGACGGAGCAGTAGCCAGCGTCGAGTAGACACTTGATCTTTTAGCATGAGATGTCGGGGTGGCGCAGAGGTAAAAACAATACAATCCTTCAGCATTACAGAATGATTTTTCCCACCACATTTTTTTCCCCTCCAGGCTAATCATGCTTTGGCGAATGAGAGGGGTTACATAACCATGACTGGGGTCACTAACAACACTGAATAAAACCCATGACTCGGAGCTCACGCAAACACTGGGAGATAGTCTACAGCAGCAGTTCTCAAACTTTCCAAGCCAAGCACCAAGACACAACAATGTTCCCTCCAATTTTGTCTTTCACTTCGAACGCAAGCAATAGGACTATAGCAACGTTCCAGTATTTTCAAATGTGGAAAGATCGTACTGAATCTAAACACAAAAAACTTCACCGTAGTAACATTTAGAAAGGATTGTGCTGTATTTGCATGAATATAAAAAATTGCAGTCCAGTTCAAACACATGAATAGTACATATTTTTAACATTACATTACATATTTTATTTTTAATATCTTAAGAAATAATAATATTACTGGAGTCAAATAAAATTAAATCTGGCTTTTTCCTCAATCATAGGCTAGAAAACTTCAAAAATATTTAATATAAAATTCATTATGTGATATTGTTGGTCTCACAAATCTCTATATAATGAATAATGCTGATACTAGAAATTAAGCATTAAAATGACAAATTTATATATATATAATTATATATATATATATATATTACTACTAATAATAATAATGATCCTTTCTAGTATTTCAAGCATTTGAGTAATTCAAAAAACTTGTTTGCAAATTGACTTTAAGGTCAAATAAAATTATATATTGCCTTTTATTGCAGCTTGAAAAAAAAAAGTTACGTTTTTTTTTAACATTAGTAGTCTTAGACACATGAATCTATATTAGACTTGTAGATCGTAGAAATTAGGCATTAAAAATGGCAAATTATTTATATAATATGTTGTGTTGAATACCAACTGTTCACACATTTTCATATTTTGTGGAAGAATCAGACTAAAGCTAATACACACAAACACCACAGTAGTCATATTTACAAAGGATTGCACTGTATTTGCATGAATTAATATGCAAATGTTGCATTCTGCATCAAACACATAAATAATAAATATACTTTAGATGATTTTCCTGTCCGTTTAGAATCATATCTCGCCTTTTATATCGATTGCAGCTCGAAAACATTGTTGAACACAGTGCCTATTAAGTAATAATGTGAGTTTTAGATGCACAAATATATATCAGACTCATAAATAAATCAGATATTGGAAATTAAACATCGAAAAATGATAAATAATTTAAATAAAACATCCAGAGTGTGTTGAGTACCACCTGGGGGCACTACACCACAGTTTCAGTTTTCATACCAGTTTCAGAGCTACTGGTTTAAGCTTGGCAAACACATGCAGTCTTATTAAATGCGCTACAGATACGACAGGAATAAGATATTGTGGTCGTTATAATGCTGAGGACGTCCATGTGAGATATGACTGAATGTTGTCTTGCAAGGCTGACATCTTTTTTTGTCTAGATTTCTCCTATTTGTGTTTGTTTTGGCATTTGGACAGCTTTCAGTCCCAAAAGGTTTCCAATGTGAGTGCATAATGACAGAGAAGAGATTTCACTAATGTCACGGCATTCAAACATAAATGCTATTTGCTTACTCTTGAAAAATTCTACTCCCAGGCTACGGCTACGCGTGGATGACGGGTTTGATAAAACACTCCTGGTAGACACTCAATCTTGCTTATGCAGTTCCAGACACCCACTATACGCAGCAGCTACAGCCGCGCTACTGCAACCCTGAGCAGCATCCTCAGCGAGGAAAGTTTAACTCCAGGTGTGGCGGATATGAGAAGCTGGTGCCGACCTGGTGGGCTTTATTTGCTTGCGTACACACAGGGTTCAAAATTAGCACTTTTGGAGGAGGGGGGGGGGAGGGAGGGGGGGGGGGGGGGGGGGGGGGGGGGGGGGGGGGGGGGGGGGGGGGGGGGGGGGGGGGGGGGGGGGGGGGGGGGGGGTGCCAGATGTGGGTAACATTGCAATTTTATTTAATTAAAAAAATGCTTTTCATTCATTCATATTACGTCTTTGTATTTATAATATTTATTTAAATGCTATACAAAATATAGTTAATTGGTTAAGTGTATAATTATTTACAAAAGTAATTATATCTAAATAATTATTATAATGTTTTAAATAATATCGTTTTATTTATTTGTGGTGGCAGATTTTGGATCCTGCACACAGGTGTGTGTACAAAACAATTTTGACGTTGCTTGCAGTTAGGCAAATTGGTTGGGTTCTGCCCACATTTGCATGTGTGAATGTCATTTCGAACAAAAAGGACACAAATAAGCAAAACACTCACATGTAATATTCCAAACACAGAATTTCCACTTCACATACCAAGTCCAATCGGGTTTCGTAACTCACCTAATGACTTAAAGACATCATGCCCGGCATACTTTCCGCTAAATGACTGTGTTGTTCTTGAGGGTCAAAAAAAAAAAAAAAAAAAAAAGGGAAAAGGAAAGAGGGGGGGGGGGGGGGGGGGGGGGGGGAAGGGGGGGGGAGGCACGGCACATTCTGACGAACACCACCTCCAAAGAGCCTACGCATAGATGAGAAAGAAACAAAATGTGAATTTATAATCCAAAACAGAAACTCTGGAGGAATATGTAAAGGCAAATGCTTTTATCTGCATTTCTCAGTTTATGCATGTTGCATTCTCAGCACTGACACAAGGGGTGCAATAGCAAGAATTCGTGTAAACTGTCTTCTTCTACAACAAGTTTCCTCATTCAGGTCGATTATTGTGATGGTGGAACAACAATTTGATGAGAATCTTGCTCAGTAACTGTGGGTTCACACCGCCGCCGTCGAGAGCGTCAAAAATCGTTAAAAGTGAACTGGGACTATTATACTATTATTTATTATGTCATTAGATTATTATTACTATAACGTTAATGCACATCAGCAACTCACCAGGAACACCAACATTCTCAGACACCTTGGTCCACGCATCATTTTTTTATTTATTTATGTCTCTGTATGCAAACAGGGACACGTCATAGATTATTGGGAAATCCGCCACAGCAATAATCAACCTCTCCTCCATTTTGCTTGGGAACTAATGTGGTCGGAACCAAAGTTTACAGGACTGCGTTCTCTGGAATCCTCTCAAGCGGTGGACTTCTACGTTCCGATTGGTTGCCGCCGAAACGTGTCATAGCTCATTATCATAAAGTTGACCTGATTTCAACTCTCCTCGACGCCTTCAACATCCAAGTCGCGCCGCGCCGCTGCTCGACACTGCTTGACGCCGGCTTACATTGAAAATTAATGACTTCCGGCCACTTTGATGCTCTCGACGGCGGCGGTGTGAACGCACAGTAGTGTTGGGGAGTAGCTAGCTACAAGTAGCGACGCTACTAGCGTATGTACATTTTTCAGTAGCGATGCTACTTTTAAAACAGTGTAGCTTTTCCTGAAGCTAACTACTTTTCCCAGCAAGTAGCGGTGTAGCGCAACCAAACGCTACATTCCGTTTTGCGTTCTGACAAGTCACGAGCCTGTAATGCATTGAAGCAGCACAGCATCTTCTTCTGACTAGAACACAAACTAAATTTGTTAATTACCGCCATCTGTTCTGATATCACGCATCGTGCGGCTTTACAGTCTGTCCACCGACAAAAGATCGTCTATTGCAAAGGATGTACAGGAGTGGATATTTCACATGAATCAACTGTAATTAATACAAAACAAAGATTAAAATGCGGTCTAAGCGAGACTTAAAGCCCATACAGGAGGTGAATAATACTGTTTAAACAATTTATTTTTCTCCTTTATTGCATCTAGCTCAAATGTCGATTTTACATGATGAATGGTCATAATAATAATCTGTCCCCCAGTTTTGTAATGAAACACTATCGAACAGAAATAAATCGCGATATAGTAGTGTCTTATCATTGGCAAAGGATGGTGTGGCGGATTCACGCAAGAGCAGTGTTCCGCGCATCGTGATGATTGACGTCTCCAGTCACAGTCAGTAAATACCGCATGTCTGTGAGTTTTGCTTATTTTGATGACTCCTCCGTATCCTTTTAAGTTGTGCATACATTTGTTCTTACATTGTGGTTACGTTTGTAGCAACTATACTAATATAACTAAAATACTATTTAACTATACGTATTTTATTATTGTGTGTATCGATATTTACAAAATCAAATGATGGGACACTTTGTCTTTGAAAGGCTTGGAAAATTTCCAATCAACCTGCTTCCACTACTCTTTGAATCCTGATTGCTTTACATATGTTTTTTTAAACCCGAATATTTTACTTATAACTTCCATTATATTTTACTATGACGTCTATCATTCTTCTTAATATTAATTTCCGTTATTTGTATGTACTTGTAAAAAAAAAAATAATAATAATAACAAAATTGAAAGTTGTTTCAATGTAGCTAGCTACTTTTTGACTAACTTGTAGTGTAGCTAGCTACTTTTCCAGAAGGGTAGCTTGACTGTAGCTTAACTACTTTAAATTACGATTAGCTTGTAGCTGATCAAGCTACAGTTTCAGAGTAGCTTCCCCAACACTGTCAGTAAGTTAGCTAACTAAGTTAATGTTTATAGTTTTGTGTGTATGTGTAGTGTTTTGCATATTTGCTTGAATAATGCTTTTGTCATAAGCAGTGTTTTTATATCATAATGAATGCACTAAAAACCATAGAACTACAAAAATAGTGAATATAATGCTTCTGACGCATTTTCCCCCCAGTTTTTACATTCATTCGCACACTGCCACAAGGGGCGCAATAGTTATGTTAATAGAATTAACATAAATAGTCTACTTCTACAATTCATTCTCATTTTTGTGAAGTAATGTAATGGCGGAGCAACATTCGAAGAGAATCTTGCTCCGTACTTAGCTGAAATTAGCTAGCTGTCCAACGGTTTATATATATTATATATATATATATATAGATAATCTATATAATAATAGTTATTTTGCATTTTTATATCTTGTTTTTTTATGATAGGATAGTAGCTAGACAGGAAGCGAAGTGGGAGAGAGAGAGAGGGAACAAGATCGGGAATGGTCCGCAAGCCGGGACTCGAACTCGGGACACCCGAAGCACAATGGCGCTACATGGCTATCGGTGCTGATGTCGAAGTTTATAGATAGCTACGTGAATAATGGTACAAATATTTGATGCTAGGTTTGTTATTTAAGGTCAGTATTTGCATACTTGCTTGAAGTATGTTTCTGGCCATAAGCAGTGTGTTCATATCATAACAAGGAGCAGTATCATAAAACACAGCTTTATTAAGTCACCAATCATCTGATGTTTTTGAGCAGTGCTGTGTGTGTGTGTGTGTGACTCAGGTGGAGTGTGTTGCTGTTATTGTTGTGAGTGGGAGCAGTAATTCTACAGCGGAGTGCTTTGGTGAGCACAGGCTTAGAGGATAAAAGCCACGTAATAGAAGCCATTACGGGGCTTTAGAAAGATACGGTGGTTTAAAATGTCATGTCAGGAGAGAGCGCTCACTCAGTATTTTGTTAATTTTGGTCGGGCCTGGAACAAACAGAAACACTGAAAGCTGTTGGGATCATGATGGAGATGGGGTGTGAGTGTGATGGAGCACTTTGGTCCATTATTTGTGAGAAGATAGTGTGCAGCAGTGGATATCATCTCAATAGCGCCTTATTTTTTAAAGAGCTGACAGATCGTCCCAATACAGTTTTCCTGTATACACAAGAGATACTGAAGCACAGCACCTCCTGCTGTGTGACATTGGCTGTGTTCGGAATTGAAAACTTGCATATTGTTTACTGTGCAGTATACTATTTTAAGCAGTATGTAAAAAGTGTGAAGTATGCAATAATAAATACTTCAAAGAGTAGTATTCTAAACTGTTTAAATGTAAAAATGTCTTAATACTTTTCAGGAAAATATTACCTTCGGTTCATTCATCACACCAAAAAAAGAGAGAGACAAAGGTGAACGTATTGCATTGTAGGATAACTTGTCATATACTATAGAAGCCTGTTTCCGCCATCGAATAAAAAAATAAAAATAAAAAAATAAAAAGGTAACTGCATCTTTTTATCTCACCATACAGACTGTTTTTCTTACAATTCTTTTTTCTTGCAATTCTGAAAAAAAAAAAATCTGTATTGCCAGATATGAACTGAGATATAAACAATTGTGAGAAAAAATAAGCAATTACCTTTTTATTTTTATTCCATTGCAGAAAAAAAATGATTGAGACGTGAATTCAGAGAGGGAGAGAAATGAGATGAGATGAGAGATGAGACGTATTGTAAATTCGGAATTGCGGAGTTTATATCTTGTAATTCTAACTTTTTCTCAGAATTACGAGTTTATATCTCACAGTTCTGTTTTTATCTCACAATTTTGAGAAACAAAGTCTGAATTGTGAGATATAAACTCAGAATTATAAGGAGAAAAAAAGTCAGAATTGTAAGAAAAAAGTTGCAATTAAATTTTTTATTCCCTTGGTGGAACAGTACTTCCATAGTATACAGGAAATATTGGCCAATGCATACTGTGCACAGCACACATACTGCTAGTAGTATGCTATTCTAAACATAGCCACAGGCACTGCAGAAAAAGGATTACTTGTGTTTACGCCCTATAAACTAAGCTGGGATTGGATGATGGTGATGTGAACACACACTTTACCTGCTTTGAGAAGCACTATCTGATCATTCTGACAGAGCTCCATGAAGCCGTCGATGCGCTTGGCAAACTCCACCACATACTGAATGGCCTCTGTGATTTTAATGGCACACAACTGCCACATGACTTCCCTGGGCTGAGGAGAAACAAAAGACACAACCAGTTTCAAAAAGCAGCCATATTCTTTTGAAGCAGTTTATGTAGACTTATGATGTTAGTCAAGGCTTCTTGCAACAAAAAACAGTCATAATTCAGTTTTACATGACCATTTTAAACCCTCTCACTGACCCTTAGAGATAAACGGGATTTGGTACTGTACATTTAATAAATGTATTATTGGCTAACCTTTTCAAACTGGCATATTTTAAGAAAACACAGTACTCTAAAGTAGCCACTAAAATGTCTGTCCATCTTAATGCAACCAGCCAGAACATTTTCAATCCCAAAAACACCTCATCAGTGTCCCTGCAAGTTAACATTTACATTAAATTAAATTGCAAACATCCCTAACTAAAGCTTCTGAACAACCACATGTGGCTCTTCAACAATGTGTGTTTACCTTGCTCTGGTAGCACTCCACCTCCTCCTGAAGGAACGCCTGCCAGGTCATCTGCTGAAGTTCTTCTCTCAGGTACTGACACGTCTCCATGTGGGACTTGGAAATGTTCTGGGCCAGATGTTCTGAAACACAACGCAACATACCTTCAAAACACCTCTGTCACGCCTGACTGCACTTAACGTACAGACATATTGAGCTGTATTAAATATACACACACATACATGTGGTACGGGATGGCATTTGTTTCCCATTAGCATTATAAAGTGGTTCTTCCTACTGGCGGATTCATTTATGCTTACAGAAATGCTGAGGGAAAGGATCTTTCAAAAGATGCAGTGTTTTATTTGCTTCTCCAATCAAAGAACTTCATTGTAGCGGTTTGTGATTTAAAGTCGATTTAGAAGCTTGTTGACTGTCTGTGTTCCTGTGCAAGAGAAAAATAGGGCAGTACCTCGAGTATAAAAGTGAAGAGTGTGTGTAAATTCACAGGAACAAAGGTCATATTTGCTTTCAGCAAGAACGAGTAAATGGAGACGAGAGAAAGAAGAAAAAAAAAACAGTATAAAAATTCAATCATGTTGAAAACACATCTGTTAAAAGGAGTCCCAGAGCAGGAGGGGAAGCTAAAAAAATGATTTCCCTTGGTGCGTGCCCTGCTGGATCCTGATTGGCCCTAATTAATGGAAACTAATTAGAAAAAAAGAGGTTCTTGTAATGAGTCTTTGAGATGAGTCTCCAACCTAATGCTATTTTAAGACACCTTTAGCAACGTTTGCCCCACGGTTGGGCTCTTCCCCCTAGTACCATCCCCTACCCAGAATCCACTTTGCCATTCTCCAGAATTATCACTTACCCAACTCGGCCATGGAAACGGTAGGGGATGTCTCCCCATTGGTGAAGGAACAGTAAGGGAAACCTTGAGGATGGAGGGTGAGCCTGAGCCCGGGGTGAAGTCGCAGATGGGCTCTGGCTTGATGCCATTGATGTCCAGGCCGGACTGGTCGGGTGAGGGTTGGATGTCAAGGTAGAAGCTGCTGACGCCTGAGTCGGGCTTGGTGCCGTCGGGCGTGTGGCCGTTCATGTAGCCACTCAGGTCATCGTGGAGCTCAGTCAGGCCATTGGTGGAGAGGCCGTAGGTTGGGGTGAGGGGTTCGGCCTCACCGGGCTGCTGCTGGTGCTCCCGCTGTTGCTGCTGGAGCCGGTGTTTCTGCACTTCCGCATAGAGGCTGTCCCGCTGTTTCTTTGACATCCGGCCAAACTTCACCGCTGTAGGGGGCAAAGATGGTGCAATAAGAACAGAAATCTCTCTGAAATTGTGACTTCTTCCTTAAATATAATCAAATGCATCTTATTTACCGAAGTGGCCATTTCGTATGAATTTGTTTGGAAGTATATTGTTATTTAGAAAAGGAGTAAGCATGAAGGTCCTCCCCTAAAACTAACCGTCAGTGGGGTATAAGCAGATCATACAAAAATGGTCAAATGAGAAATTCATGCAAACTAGTCATCAATTCATCAAAACGTACAATAGTTACGAATTGCCTTGAGAGGTCCGAGTTAATGGTTATTTTCATCCACAATTTAATTTATGTTATTAATTACTCACCCTCATGCCGTTTCAAAGCCGTAATACCTTTGTTCATCTTTGAACACAAATTAAGAATTTTTGATGGAATCTGAGAGCTCTCTGACCCCCCATAGACAGCAAGGGTACTACCACGATATCCAAACGTACGATAATACTTTTTGTGCGCAAAGAAAACAATAATAACATAATTTATTCGCATGCATGCACTGTCTACTGAACGTAAACGCTGCTGATTACGTTGATTATGTTCTGGGGTACTCTCCAAAATGCTGGAAGATGGTGACTCAGGGAGAAGAATTGCTGAATAAATTATGTTATTATTGTTTTCTTAGCACAAAAAAAGTATTCTCGTAGCTTCGTAAAATTACGGTTGAACCCCTGGTGCCACATGGACTATTTTACCAATGTCCTTGCTACGTTTCTGTGCGTTGATCGTGGTAATATCATTGCTGCCTATGGGAGGGTCAGAGAGCTCTCAGATTCCATCAAAAATATCTTAATTTGTGTTCCGAAGATGAACGAAGGTCTTCCGGGTTTGAAACGACATGAGGGTGAGTAACTAATGACAGAATTTTCATTTTTGGGTGAACTAAGCCTTTAACATCGACTACTGAATGTGCTTATTACAGGGACAATCCCTTTGGTGCAACGTAGGTCTTTGGGACAATGGAGGTAGCTCACTGTTTATGTTGATCAAACCAGCAACCTTCGGGTTACTAACCACCACATTAAAACAACCCTTGCACAAGATGACTTCACTCCATAGCTATTGTTACTGAAGAAACAACAAAAGGCACAATCTGTTTTCCCTTAAGACTCTGGCCTTTAAAGGGAAGCTTAGTATAGCGGCATTGAGAGTACAACTAACTTCCGGGAGCAGGTTTTAATGTCTCTCAAAGGGTATTAACAATGTATTGGGTCAAAAAAACCCCGCTCTACTTGGTAATAGCATTAGCTTTCTCCTGCTGTCTACTTGCCAAAATGATCCAAGAACAGAAGACCTGACTAGCATGAATCATCAATTTACAGGCACTCACAAAAAGGAAGGGTCTTCACTCACAACACCTGGAGGAAGTGGCAGAGAGTCTGTTTAGCTTAAAAAGAAAGAGCTGCTACAGCTTCAGCCTGTCTTTGAACTGGAGGAGTGTTCGAAGAACAGGAAGCTGGGGATGAGATATTGTGCGGATCAGATATAAGTGGAGATCAAGTGTTCATAAAAAGGAAGGACGCGTGGCAGAGGACAAGCTGATCTACTGATGGATGGAAAAAGAGATAAACTCACTGGAGAGTTTAGTGGAGAATGAAGGGGATAAAGGGGCTTTGACTGTTGGAGACGAGAGGAGACCAGAGAAGAGAAGACGAGACAAAACGAAGGAGGAGAGACAACATGTGAGGAGAGAATAAAAATGAAAGATGTAAAGAAAGGGAATGAGACAAGTGAAGATCAGAAGAGAGGAAATGAGAAGAAGCGAAAGGAGACTTGAAGCTGCGATTTGAAAAGAGGAGATGAGAGAAAAACTAGAGGACATGTTAGACTTGGGAGGAGACAAGATGAGACATGAGGAGACAAGACAAGAGCTTTGGATAGTAGAGGAGATGAGATAAGATGTGGCAAGGAAAAGAGACAACATGGCAAGACTGTCGAGATATGAGAAGAGGAGATCAAATAAGACGAGGCCTGACTTGTGAAGAAGAGACAAGATGAGATTTGAAGACAGAGGAGTCGTCGAAACATGAGAAGAGGAGAAAATTAGATTTGAAAAAAGGAGAGGAGTTGAGGCAAGAAGAGAAACCAGGAACAAAGTAAGAGGCAAGGAGACAAAGTGAGATTTGAAGAAGGAAGTGGAGATGACAAGAAAATAAATGAGACAGAATAAGATTTGAAGAAAGAACTGAAGAAATTAGAAGAAATGAGACAATGAGAAAGGAGACAAAATAAGATTTGATGAGTGGGAAGAGTTGGAAATGAGAAATTACATTAAACAGGAGGAGACAAAATAATATTTAAAAAAAGATAAGACAAAATTAGAGGAGATGAAACAAAAAGAGACTTGAGGTAAAGAGACAAAGGAGAAGAGAACAAAGAGGAGACAAGACGAGACATGAAGAGAGAAAATAAAAAGAGATGTGAACAAAATACACAAGATGACAGTGGAAAGGAGATGAGACAAGACATGCAGGGCAAAGACAAGACAAGACACGAGGAGACGAGTGAGGTTTTTAAAAGAGGTACAGGATCAACTCTGAATTTGAGGCATATGAATGAGTCTGAGTGGAAGCCTAACGTCGTCTCAGACATGTGTGTGTCTGGATAGCTCTGCGTCTCTGTCCCCGTGTAAGGAAGGCAGATGGGGACTGGTGAGCTTCAGTTAGAGTGAAGTCAGAAGTCACCTTGCCTGTCCTGGTTGTGTGTGAGAGAGCAGCCCGGTAGACTCGGAAGACCTGGCCTGATTTCATCCTCCTGTCACGGGCCATAGTCACACAGCCCAGCCGGAGGCCCAGCAGGGGGCCTCCACACACACACACACACACACACACACAAACATACGCTCACCTGTGCTCCCGTTAATGCTGCTCACCTGCATTGGCTTTAATGAGCCTGTTTTAATGATGCTCATTTAATAAAAGCTACTTGCTGTCAGATTCTCCACCCTGAGTGAGCATGCCCCGCAGTCCAGAACCACAACTGCCTCTTAAATTCATCTTGTCACAAGTTAGGTGAAAAATTAATGAGTAATGGGTGCCGACTACAGAACAGGTACTCTAAATTATATGACATGGCAAGACTGGGGACAAAGGTAAGTAGTGAATAAAAGTAGAAAAGGACTAAACATATTCCATTACACTGATTCCAGGTACATTCACAGATGCATCCTGTGATGCTTGTATTGAACTTTTGGACAATTTTGGTTGAACAATTTTCCATGATATTTCCCCCTTTTACTCATTCATTGCACTCAAGTTTTCATAAACCGTAGCTGGAAAACACTTGCTGTCAGGTTGCAAGTTCCCTTTACATGCTGATCTATTTGGTATTTTGCATGCATTTGATGTTCTGTATCTGTGGAGACTGTTTTCCCTCTGGTGCCTGCTGTACTGGACACAGACTTACCGTCACGTGACATGCCCACAGCCAGACACTTCTGCAGCCTGCAGTGCTGGCAGCGGTTCCGGCTGGTGCGGTCAATCAGGCAGTTCTTCTGACGCGGGCATGAGTACGCCGCATTGCTCTGCTGACTCCTCCTGAAGAAACCCTACAGGCCCGAGAGACGGACAGAGAGAAGGTTAGTTAACCCATTCATGACTCAACCATAAGGATTTTTTTGCTGGCTGAGTAAGGCCACTAATAAAAAATTTTACTAGCCCCACCACCAAAAATACATTTTATTTTTAGGAATGTATATTTAAATGTGAAAAAAACAACGATATAGTTTTTAATATAATATAATAATAATAAAAATCATATACTTAAAATTCTTATTTTTTACTAGTAACTTTAATATATATTTATATTTTTAAAAATTTTGTAAATATTTATAAAAAAACTTTTAACTTTTGGCCTCTAAGCATCACAAATTATTCTTGCAATTTTGAACCAAACCTATTTTTTGCTAGCCTGTGTAATTTTATGTATAAAATTAACTGCAATGCAGTTTTATTTTAGTATCACTGGAACAATATCGTTTTTATTACTAGTTTAAAATGATTGTGAATTTTCTGTTGTGCTTTTAATTTTTAATTAAATTGTGTAATTTGGGGGGTTTTGTCATTAATTTCTTCCTTTTTTATATGTATTATATATACATATTATTTTTCAATTTTCTTTATTTTAGTTTTAGTTCTTTTCGTAATTTAATGTAATTTTAGCTACATCATGTTAAACTAAATGAAAATAAGAAAATTTGCTTTGGCAACTAACTCTGAGTTAAAATAAGGGTTTTATTAAGTTTTTATATACAATTTATTTTCAGTTACATTTATTTCCAGAACTTTTTTTTTTTTTATAATTTACGTTTTATTTTGTTTTCGAGTTAACACACTAACCCTGCTGAATGAACCTCAAACGAATGGACTATCTTACAAACGCATATTTCACATGAAGTTCATGGCAAACTCTCAACAGATGGCGGCAACTCCAGAAACGCTTGTCTCAATCATATAGACGCGTTTATGTTATCGAGATACGTCTGAACAACACATTTTTCACCGAGGTAACTATAAAAAGAAGCAGTTTGGAAGGAAGCGAACAAACGAGGTAACTATAAAAAGCAGTTTGGAACGAGTATTTTTCCTCATTAACGATTGGGACGGCTAGTTCCGAGACAGGCGAGAAAGGTAGTAAATAATGGCGAGTTTGTGCGAGGTTATTAATGTTGAATAACAGAGCCCGAACCCGGTGGGGGCCGCGAGGGGGAAGGAGCGGGCGCCCACGTTGAGTTGATTTCTCATCCCTTTGACTTAATGAATTGATTCCAGCTCGTCATTAACACACCCCACTCCACAGCTCCATACACATATGTCTTAATTAGTTGCTCATTGGCTGTTTAATTACTAGAAAACAGCTGACAGCTGCCAAGTTGCTTTCTAATGGCAGCCATTATGAAAGCAGGGTAGGACTGCCGGTGACAAGCAGCGCTCCTTAATAATGCTATGATTTATGGGCCGGAGCGGTGTGCTCGCACATATCATTAAATGTCTCTGTGCCTCGAGTAATTAGTAACCATTAAAGATACATTTCAGCAGTTTATTCTTCAGGGTTGCACGTTTCTGCCGCCGAGTGAGTGAGTGACGGAGGGAGATGCTGAGCAGAGAGTCTGTCTATTGTGCGGGAAAACAAAAAACACTCCGTTCAGGAGCCTCGTCCGCATGTTCGTTTCTGCCGAGCCTGCTTGCGGAATGCTAACGAGTTGCTCCGGTGACAGGCAGCAAACAGGAATACACAATAAGCACAAAATTCCTCTTTGCTGAGTGGACGGCGTGTTTGAAAAATGCACGAAAAGAGGAGCTTCGGCGGGAACGAATGGGGGGGAGGACGTGGTTGCAAAACTGCTAACGATGTGCTGTGATCCAAAGCGTTTCCTTTTTTGACGGTTTTATTAACAAAAGTGCAGCAGAAGGTAAAGAAAAACAAGACACAGGGATTATATTGTCGTTGTATTGTAATTGTGATGTTTTTAGCAACATTTCAACCTGACTACGTGAGTTATTAACACTCTGGCGTGTGAATTCCAAAGTCCTGTAAGCACAATAGTGCATTTTTCTTCCTTGGAAAGACAATAATCCGAAAGAAACTTCTCTGTCATTTTCCAGATTGGCTCATTTGTTGGCTTTTCCCGCTTTTTCTTTGTCACACACGCACTGACAGGGTTGTTTAGCTTCTTACCTTGCAGCCCTCACATGTTATCACGCCATAATGGATGCCTGATGATTTGTCTCCACAGATCTTGCAGGGAATTATTTCGATTTGAGCTGCGGAGAAAGAAAAGAGAGAAGATACTGTCAGGATTTTTCACTGTCACCAGTCACCGCGCAACACCTCCTCCACGGCTGCATGTTGCGACATGAAACGGCGCCGAGCTTCAAACGCCTCACGTCCCTGCCACCCTCGGCTGCGGCGTGTTTGGAGGAGGCCATCCTGACTTTAAACAGAAAACCCTCAAAAAGCACAGAAAACGTGATGTCAGCCCGTGATTTAGAAACAAATGCGATCGTAATAAAGCGCCACTGTTCCCCGCAGAGCCTTTGGGCAGCATTGTCGGGACAAACCCAACTCTTTACCACATGACTGGACCTTTCCACCACTGGAATATCGGTTCAAAGCTGCCTGTTCAATTTAAAAAACGCAAAAACCAAGTAGACAGTTTTAGCACCATGAGACGCAAGAGTCCAAGAGGCCTAGCACTGACACAATGAGAAGATGGTAATAACAAGGCTTGAGTATTTGTTGAGGAAAAACAATAGCTTTATAGCTCTAGAGTGGCTTTTTTTAAAATAAATTTAAAAGGGTATTTACTCATTCTCGTCATTGGAAACTTTCAATTGACTTTTATTTTTTTGTGGAACATTTGCAGAATGTTCACGCTGCTCTTTTTTATACAATGAAAGTAAATGGTGACCAAGAGCGGTCAATAAATAAATACATGAATAAATACTACTAATAAAAAAATACTGCTTTCATCCAAAGCAACTTAACATAAGTTATTTACTAAAACTCCCAAAAATCATTAATGAGATTCATATATTTGCATATTCAAATTTAGGCAGTCATGATTGGTTTTGAGACTCAAGAACCCCTACCATTGGGCATTATTAATGTCAACCCTAGTGTGACATGATTTGACACACCATATCTAAATATACATGAATGTTAATGAGATTTGAGAGCTGCAGCAGAAAATGTATTCTTATGACTAATCTACCCCATAACGTCAGAGAAGTTAGAACATTTTAGGAGCTTGATAGCCCATAGTGCCCATTTACTTATATTGTGTGGAAAAGAGCAGCGTGAACATTCTTCCAAAAATTTCATTTTGTGTTCCATGAGAGTTATACAGGTTTGGAACAACGTGATGGAATAAAAGATGACAGAACTATTCCTTTATAAAAGTACACTTGCAGATATTGATTCCGACAGATAAAACCTGGCATGAGTTGCTTAAAAGCCTATTTGATAAAAGTCAGGCATCTCAAAGCAAAGGCCACGGCAATATAATCACATCAAAGGACCTGAACCAAACCTCTGGCCATTGCAAAATAGACCTTACAACGCAAGAGCTTCACTCTATATTTAGCCGGATTACAGCTGAACAGTCACTGTTTAATGTAGCCTAAGCATTTTATATCTACTTGACAGAAATTGCTCCCTCTAGTTCTCTTAGATCCCGAGCCAAAGTTCCCCGCAGCAACTTGCCTACCTCCAGCCATAATACTGTGGCTTGATAATATTTTAGTGAACCCTATAAATCCAATCATACGGAATTAATTTGCATGCATCAAATTTGCCACCACTGAGCGACGTATCAGCAGCGGCCCATTTCATGATCTGCCTTTGAGCTCCCGTTGTGTCATCTGGATAATGTCAACGTCCCATTGGCAAAGCCAAGGGTCTCTCTCTCTTGTTCCATCTCTCAAATGATCCACTAACCCTGTATGCTGACAGCCAGTACACCGTCGGTTCTGTCAACATGCCTGTAAACAGCACAACAGCATGCGTTTCAAGCTGGGCAGCATGGCGGTCGCTGATATAAATTGTTTTAACCTCAAGAGAGCTTCTTCACAGGAATTGTCAGAATTGCTAATTCACATTACCGATCATGTTATTTTATCATTAATTGAAACTATAATTATTTCTTTTTTGAAAAAAAAAGAAGAAGAAAAAATGCGGCCAGTGCACTCTGTTGTTTGTTTTTGTGTTCTCTCGGCATGAGCATTAGCGCGCCAGTGTGTTCCTACTCCTTTAGCATTTTCAGCCTCATTACTTACATAATTTGTTCTGACATGCACTCACAACAACTGAAGCATGCTGTAATTAAGGCTGGCTGTGGTTGAAGTCCAGGAGAGAAACTGCATTACCAGGCCCCTGCCAGTAGGTGGCAGTCTAGGGCTGTGAGAACCGTCTATCCCAGGCTCGTAATCCCAGCCTGCTCTAAAGGCTGAAGCGGTTTGCGCCTCCACACTGCTGGCATCACAGACTAGCAGGCTGCGGGTTCGAGCCTGCGGGGCCAGCTGCCGCGCTCCTATCTGACTCCCTCCCTAGGCGCTGCTCAGAGGGCCCTTCGTTTTAGCCGGAGAGAAGCAGGTACACTTGCTGACGAAGCTCGTGCCACATCAGCCGACGACGCGGGAAGTGAAGAGGGCATAACGCTGCGCTGGGCACTCAGGTTTGGGTCCGCCTAGCGCCAATTCTCACTCTCCTCTCCCTCTCGCCAGGCCTCCACATGAAACACTCACAAAGCTCTTTGTCTCCTGCCTGGCTCACGCTGCGGGTTGCCGTGCTGGATTGGAGCTTCCTTTGTCTACGGAGAGCGCTAAACCAAAATTGTTCTGCTGGAAAAAATCCTCACAGCAAGATTAGGACGGGGAGTAATTCATCCAGCTCCAGTACAAACACACTCGCCTAATAACACACACTGTGAGATATTCAGTTGCTCGAACAGTTCCACATGTTTACAGGGCGGTTTTGCCAACATTAGATAACTGAAGAAAACTCTAGGGGAAAATACTATGGTATTACTATATATTTTAGGACATGCTACCATGACAAAATCGTAGCTTTTTTGGTCACTATCATTGCGCATTGCGGTAAAACATACATATGCATATTCACACATATATATGTAAAAATACTTCCTTTTATTTTTTCCCCAAGTGTGTTTGTGTGTGTATGTAAGATATATGTATATATAGTATATTATATATATTATATATGTGTGTATGTATATATATATATATTAGTGTTGTCAAACGATTAATCGCATCCAAAAAAAAAAGTTTTTGTGTACATAAAATATGTGTGTGTACTGTGTATATTGATATATAGATATATAGATATATATATATATATATATATAATATATATATATAAATACAAAACACAGGCATGTATATATTTCAGAAAATAGGTTATGTTTATTTATTAAATCTATTTATAATATAAATTATATATAAGAGAATATACCTATATAGATTATATACAGTGGGTACGGAAAGTATACACACCCCCTTAAATTTTTCACTCTTTGTTATATTGCAGCCATTTGCTAAAAATAATTTAAGTTAATTTTTTTTTCCTCATAAATGTACACACATCACCCCATATTGAAAGAAAAACACAGAATTATTGACATTTTTTGCAGATTTATTAAAAAAGAAAAAATGAAATATCACATGGTCCTAAGTATTCAGACCCTGTGCTGTGACACTCATATATTTAACTCAGGTGCGGTCCATTTCTTCTGATCATCCTTAACTGGTTCTACACCTTCATTTGAGTCCAGCTGTGTTTGATTATACTGATTGGACTTGATTAGGAAAGACACACACATGTCTATATAAGACCTTACAGCTCACAGTGCATGTCAGAGCAAAATGAGAATCATGAGGGCAGGTCAAAGGACTGCCTGAAGAGCTCAGAGACAGAATTGTGGCAAGACACAGACCTGGCCAAGGTTACAAAAAAATTTCTGCTGCAGTTAAGGTTCTAAGAGCACAGGGGCCTCCATAATCCTTAAATGGAAAACATTTGGGACGACCAGAACCCTTCCTAGAGCTGGCCGTCCGGCCAAACTGAGCTATCGGGGGAAGAAGAGCCTTGGTGAGAGAGGTAAAGAAGAAACCAAAGATCACTGTGGCTGAGCTCCAAGAGATGCAGTCGGGAGATGGGAGAAAGTTGTAGAAAGTCAACCATCACTGAAGCCCTTTACCAGTCGGGGCTTTATGGCAGAGTGTCCCTACGCAAGCCTCTCCTCAGTGCAAGACACATGAATGCCCGCATGGAGTTTGCTAAAAAACAAATAATACACCTGCAGGCCTCCAAGATGGGTAGAAATAAGATTCTCTGGTCTGATGAGCACAAGATATAACTTTTTGGTCTTAATTCTAAGCGGTATGTGTGGAAAAACCAGGCACTGCTCATCACCTGTTCAATACAGTCCCAAAAGTGAAGCATGGAGGTGGCAGCATCATGCTGTGGGGGTGTTTTTCAGCTGCAGGGACAGGACGAAGTTGGTTGCAACGAGGAAAGAGAAGCGGCCAAGTACAGGATATCTCTGGGACGAAAACTTCTCCCAGATGGTGACTCGGCGCCTCAGACTGGGCCGAAGTTACTCTTACAAAACAGACATATGACCTAAGCACACAGCAAACTAATGAAAGGAGTGGCTTCACAAATCTCTGGCTGTCTGAATGGTCCAGCCAGAGCCCTGACAAAAAACCCAAGTGAGCTATCTCTGAGAGAAATAAAAATGCTGTCCACCAACGTTTACCATCCAACTGACAGAACTGGAGAGGATCTGCAAAAAGGAATGGCAGAGGATCCCCAAATCCAAATGTGAAAAACTTGTTGCATCTTTCCCAAAAAGACTCATGGCTGTATTAGATCAAAAGGTTGCTTCTACTATATACTGAGCAAAGGGTTTGAATACTTAGGACCATGTATATTTCAGTTTTTCTTTTTTAATAAAACTGCAAAAATGTCAACAATTCTGTGTTTTTTCTGTCAATATGGGGTGCTGTGTGTTACATTAATGAGGAAAAAAAAATTAACTTAAATGATTTAGCAAATGGCTGCAATATAACAAAAGAGTGAAAAATTTAAGGGGGTCTGAATACTTCCGTACCCACTGTAATATAATAATAGAAATTACTATGAATAAAATATATACAGTTGACTAATATTAATATATATAAGAACATTATAGTAATTCCGCCGGAACGCTTCCGCATACGAAAATCAGCAGAAGTGAGAGAAAAGTGTTCATTACGTTTGAAATATGGATATTTTATTTACAAAATCGCTACAGGAGGACTTACATTCATGCCCCGGATGCCTGTGTGAGGCACGTTTTATTAATGGATGCGCACGCTTTATTTCAACGTTGTTTTGGAGTGTTAATACAGAAACACCCGCCAATAAAATGATAGAGCTAGAAGGGCAGGACCTTTTTAAATAACTCCGATTGTGATTTTTTTTTATTTTTTTTTTTTTTTTGTGTCTGGCAAGAAAGAACGTCATTTACACTGTGGATGGCTGGAGGGTGAGTTCAAACATAGGAATTAAATTTTTGGGGGAAAACTAACCTTAATTAGCCCTTTTAAATATAATATTAATATAATAATAATAATCAACAATATGCTTTCTAAAGAGTTCACAATGTGTTTATTTGCACAAAATGTTATTAGTCACAATATTAATAATAAGAGTTAGTATTATTATTACACATTTTTCTTATATAAATACATTAACACTTTAAAGCATACTGTAACTGAAATAATAATAATAATAGACATCTGATCTCAAATAGATACACCACATAGGTTACAAAATCAGAAAAGAAGTGGACAGATACTGCATATCAGACTGGGTTCAAGCCATACACCGCTGCTGGTCAAGATGGTCTCAGCCTACGGGCTACATCAAAGGCACCACAAACACACACAGAGTTACGCAAACGAAAGCGCACAGTAAAAGGGCGCAGGGCCACGGTAATGTTAAAGATCAAACCATGCACTAAATGACTCCCATAGCGCCTACGTTGAAATGCGTAGAGGAAAAGAGCAAATCTGATGCAGCTTGTTAGTTCAGTCCTCTCTGTTGTGACTTCCTGGAGCCCACTTCAAGGTCACTGAGTCAGAGCTGACAGCGAGACAGAGCCCTGAGGAGGAGTGACGTGTCACTTTGCTGTCCCCTCTCTCTGCTAATGCTATCTTTCTCTCCGTCTATCGCCCTCCATCCCTCTATCTCATTCTGCGTCCCAATCTCAATCAGACCTCAAATCAGACCTCATGGGAGAAAAGCCCCTGCTCTTGCTAACAGAAGCCCCTCAGTTTCTGCTAACATCAAACACACTTGTCACTTGGTCACCAAATGACCATTTTAATTGGTACGGCACATAGATGCACATAAATTCCGACTGAGGCCATATTTCATAGCACACCATCAGCCATGACAGTCCGGCTCTCTGAGACTTCTTAGCCATGCTATGCCGCAACTGCGAAACACAGCAATAATGTGTCTCATATTTAAGAACGCATACGATCATCTGATATTTAAGGAAAAAAGAGCTGTATTCTGCATAAAATCCATGTAGGATGGAGTTTGTCCCATATTTTAGCTAGGCTACTGCATTTGAATCAATTTAGCATACAACTAACAATGTAAAAATTGACAGATTACAGTAAAAAACTAATTTGAATGTGAAATACAGACACTTTTCATGTTTATTAGCCCTTGCTAAGTTACAGGCTAAGCTAGACTAGGCTAAGTAGATGTATAGTATATATAATATGTTAGTAGCTCAAAAAACAAAAATAGTATTCAAATGGATATGCATTTTTAGAAACGTAATCGCAAATTGTTTGAAAATTTGGAGATTTTATTGTGTAACCCTTATAAAATTAACCATGGTTTTATTTTAGTAAAAGTGTAGTAACCATGTTTTTGGCGTATTGATTAACATTTGTATAACCACAATTTTACTACAAATACCATGGTTAGACCATGGTTAGTGTAGCAAAACCATGGTTAATTTGTGGTTATCATGTTTTAACTATATTAACCATTGTTTTGGGGTTTTATTTGTCACAAAACCGTGGTTCTGTCAGGACCACTATCGTCAAAGATGATTGACAATTAGCATACAGTTGGGATTGGCGGCATGGTTCTGTTCTGGGCAAGAACTCCATGCACATCCACGCAGCCTAGCATGGATGAGAGCAGGGAAAGCAGCAATAACCCCCCAGGGTAAACAGAACAGAACCACATAAATGTATTGCAGATATCGTTAAAGTTCAATAATGTTGTGTACACATTTTAGAATTAGTCTGATTCAAAGGAGAATCAGAAGCTGAATCCTGACTGACAGAGGAGGAGTTGGGGATGGAGGAGGGTAATTAGCTATTGAGCAATGCGAAAACCGCTGATACTACTGAGGGACCTTATATATAAATACTTAGATAGGTGTCGTATTCCCATAGGTTGATGGGGATCAGCTGTGAGTCAGCTGATGTGAGCTTGACTAAAGTGACCTGCCAGAACTAACGCTACACTAGATTTATTTTCAATAAAAATGAAATGCGACTGTCCTATTTTCTTCTGCTGAAGTTTGCCACGTTCACATTTAATTTAAGTCTTTTCTTTCAAATAAAAGATACAAAAAGTGGAAACGCGGGGGGGGGGGGGGGGACATGCAAAAGGTTGCTCATCAAAAAGTAGAGGCAATAATCATTTCACCATAACGCAGCTAATGCCTCAGCGCTAACTGTCACAGTTGCTCTGTATTATTTAGCGCATTAGCGCTGACATCAGCATCACAAAGGCACTTATTCTCCGTGCGGAGCGCTTCTTAAAAGTGCTCTCGCCTCATTTGTACCTGAGGAGCTTCTTTCTGAGAGTGAGACGAAAAGTGTGATGTTGACACAATATATTGAAGGAGTGTGAAATATTCAGGAATGTTCACTTGCTAATGGAGGATTCCAGGAGTCGGCTAGTGGGGGAGGGTTGAACGCTAACTTCTCCAGAGTGCTCCTTCCTGTCTGCGCATACAAAATGATATGGCTTTTTTTCTGTTCAGCAGTATAAAAACATCCTGATCTCTGTTTCTGCACACAGACATTGGAGATATTGTTTGTCTGAAGTGCTGAAAATCAAGCTAGGCGACTAGCGATGGGCCAAAGCGCTAACAACGCATTTGTGGCACATTTCCTACTGCATGCAAATCAGCACAAAATACCTCTAGTTATTCCCGCTCTGGGCTAAAATCTCGCTGAATTGTTGGATTGTTGACATAACCTGGTGGGATTAGGATTATCCGCTTATGCTATAAGGACACATACTCATAAAGCTGAGAGCTTAACCCATTACACTAGTACACCAAACACAGTCGTTTATAGCCAACACTTTTTGAGCAAATCTATTAGCGTTTCCACCGTCAAATAGATTCAGAATTGTTCACTAATGAACGAAATCAATACCACGAAGGCCTAAAGCAGTGTTCACAGTGACTAGCAGCGACAAAACAACCAAAATCTTTCGTTTCTATTGAAGATGTTGATTCCTGCTGACAGCAACCACTTGCGGTACAATTAAAGCCCAAAACTTACTTCAGATCTGACGCAGACACTAAGCGTATGCAAACAGTGGAATGCACAGCCTTTCTAAGTATTCTAAGTTTTGTCCTTGTCCAATGTTTGCGCCATTTCTTTCCAGAAGTTATACCATATAATAATGTCTTTGTACTTGTTTAAATTAGAGTTGCGTGTATCTCTAAACCTCCTGACACAAGCACTCGTCAATGTGGTGTCAACTTTTTTGACCGTGAAACAACAGAACAGTGCTGCCATATTGTGGACAAACTAATTAGCGGGAAAAAATTCAAGGCACAGTGTAAAGAATATGCACAGTTCGAAAAATCTGACTGCGAATTTATAGTATGTGTGTGATATGCTAATGCCAAAATTTACATTGCGCACACTGTAGGCCCTACGTATATTCTACCGAACGTGTAAAAATCTAAGTATAATTCACCTTAAATGGAACAGCGTTACACTTTATGCACATGAGCAGTGACGTGACTGCCAATGGGAATACAGACAGTGAGTCTTTGCCTGATAAAATTGAATATAGCAGTGGATGCTTATCACTAAAAACGCTAGTTTTTCCTTAAAGCTGCAGTGTTTAATTTTTACACTATTAGTGACACCAAACTAAATAAATCTGTTTGTTTGAGTGATCTCAGTGCAAAATTTGACTTAACCAAAAGCATGAGTTTGGGATGCTGCTACCTGCAAGCTATTTTTTCAATTTTGCTTGGGACCACCTTTAAATTCGGCAATGCCATTGGACTACACTGTGTGTGTGTAGGAAGCTGCTAATGTGGTTGTGTGTTGACAGCTGTCAGTGACCAAATGACACAAGCCAGTGGGCTCATGTCAGGGGATTATGTAAGTGATTGGACAGCCATGCTGGAATTGCACAAAGTGCCACATTACAGCCAGATTAACAACGGTCCTCCAGGCCAGAGAACATGGACAAACGGCAGTTTAATCAAATTCCTCTGAAATGTTTCACTGCTGTTCCAGATTGTTTCTGTAAATAACGAAGCCCATGAACATTATCCAAGCACCCTCAGTGGTACGACACAAACCGCTGGGGCTATTTGGGTAAGTATAGGTTTAAGAAAATATGTCAGTGGGAAGAACTCCAGTTTAGGGAATCTGCTAGCTTCTGTTTGATTTATGAGATTAGCTGGTTTTATTGCATGAATAGTCTAAAAGCACTGATTTATGTCATTTGGCAAAGTAATTTGGCAACAAAAAATAAGTTTATAACTTCTGATAATTTTCTTTCATTTGCCTTTCAGCTGAAAGAAGGGAAGGTTATTTGAATATCAGCTTCACAAGATCGCCATATTCTATGGAAGGCCGATATAGATACAGAATTTAAAAAAAGGTAATTGTGACTTTTATCTCACAATTCTGACTTTGTTTCTCACAATTCTGAGAATAAAATTCAGATTTTGACTGACTTTTTTCTTGTAATTCCAAGTTTGCATTTCACAATTCTGTTTATATCTCCCAAGTCTTTTTTAATTTTTACAATTTTGACATTCTCAGAATTCTGGGTTTACATCTCACAAATTCTGACTTTTGTTCTCAAAAATTGCAAGCTTATATCTCACTATTGTGAGAGGATATCTACAATTCTGAGTTTATCACAATTCGGTCAGAAATGTGGGATAAAAAGTCGTAACTACCTTTTTTATTTATTCTGTGGCAGAAACAGGCTTCCATAATATTCAACTTGCACTGATAGAATAGCATAAATACTATATGTATGATTTTTTTAGCATGTTGAGCTATTTTGAGACATTGCTTATCGGAAATCACATTTTTCAACACTATTGTAAAAACTACAAACTTTGCAACCAAGCAAAAAAATAAAGGTGGTTTCAAGTGCACAAACAGCCGTTTTGATCACACTGTTTGTTAGCCTGTGCGCAAGTTTGTTTGTGCTTCCGGTTTAATTCCTCGTGTTTAATCACAGACCGCCGCCATGATCCACCGCCACTTGAGACCGCCGGAGAGCCGAGAAGATCAGAGGAGATAAGCATGAGCGAGAGAGAGAGGCTGAGACGAGAACTTCTCATTCTTTTCCTCTTGTTGCTCCTGTAAATCGCTGAAGTGGCGGGTTCGACCCAGTGCTGGCTGCTTGCCTTTGGGCAGCTTTCAGGAGTAACTCATGCATGCATCTGTGTGTTTGTTTGTGTATGAGGCCATTAATTTTTCAGTGCCACACACAAAACTCAAAATCCCTCCCAGCAAACACAGCAGCTTGTGTTACCGTACTTCTAGATGTACCCAACCGGCTCAGTCAAATGCATTTTGACATGCCATATACAGCAGGGCTGAGCAGAGCAGGAGTGTTTCCCAGTAGGCAGTAAGGAGACATTCGCACTTCAAGTGCATGCTATCTATCTATCTATCTATCTATATATCTATCTTATCTATCTATCTATGTTAATTGATTATTTAATTATTGGAGCAGGTTTGCAGAACTTCATTCTTCATGCAATCCTAAAGATAATAATAATAATAAGAATAAAAAATCCCTTGCGTAAATATTTATGATATATCTTATATGATTTCAATATAATACTAGCAAAATACAATAAATAAATACAATAAATAATACAATGATTGTATAGTAGAATACAATTGATACATTATAAAATAAAAATACATAAATTAAAAAAATAAGTATGCATACACATATTTTATGTGTATCATTGTTTGTCACATTGTTTGCGTGAACAATTCTATATATCATTCTTCTCTGCATTAATTTAATAAAAACATTTTTTTTTAGTGTTTTAATCTACTTTGATTACTTTAGGTTGATTCAAATTCTGTTTTTTTTCTGATTAGGAAAAAAAACGGCATTTTAGAGCGAATATCTAAATCATGACATATGAGATGTACATCAAATAAGAGTGAAAAATAGCAAAACACATTTTTTCAGCTATATCGCCCAGCCCTAGTCCTCATTTATGCGTTATATGGCAAAGATTGACGAGCTTTCTGGCTGCGAGTGTGAGCGCGACTGCACTCAGGGGAACAGAACAAAAGGATGGGGGTTACGATACAGACAAGTTGCACGGAGAGGAGCATGTGTGTGCCAAACTCACTCCTCCGCCCTGCCCCGACACCCTTTTTCTCTCTCCTTCCGTCTGTCTCCATCTCTCTTTCCTCCTGTCCTCCTCTGTTCAGTGACAGGCAAAGTATTTCCATCGGAGCAAGGAAGTCTAGAGCCACAGGGCACGCCACCTCTCGCTGTGTCACCGTGCACCTGAATCCCAGGGGAACGAGAGACAGGGAAAGACGGAGAGAGAGAGAGAGAGAGAGAGAGAGAGAGAGAGACAGAG